>JAQQSZ010018853.1:0-10490 GCA_028646595.1 Phalanger gymnotis | reverse complement strand
TATCAATATGCAAAGTCAATTGCTGATTGTCTCCTGGCTGTCTTTCTTATGGGGCCTATAATTTTCTTCTTTTAACCACACAATAATTATAGTACTCTGGCTCCGCAAGCTACTACTTTTGTGACATTAGGCAAGCCACTAACTTCTACGGGCCTCGGTTTCCTCATCTGTAGGATGAATGATTCAGCCTATACGACCCCGAAGGTCCTCTCTATGTCCTCTGCACAAGGCAGAGGACAAACCTCGGTCATTTACCACTGTTGTGACCTGGAGAAACTCACTCCTCCTGCCAATGCTATCTCCTCCAGGAAGCCCTTCCTGCTCCAACCAGTGCCTCCCAACTCCAAGATGACCACCTGTTTCCTCTGTAGACCCTATATTTACTATGTATGTCTCTGCTTCCTATGTGTCTTGTATATACTTATACTGTGGATGTGCTAGTCACGCGTTGGCCTAGATGACCTCTGAGGGTCCTCTCTAGCACTACCGGCTGGCAGGAGTAACCAGCAAAGCGCTTTTGAAGGCCATTATATTTGGCCTTCATGACAGCCCTGGGAGGAAGTTGCTATTTTTCATTATCCTCATTTTACAGATGGGGAAACTCAGGTAAACAAAGGCTAATTGACTTGCCCAGGGTCACACAGCTAGTGAGTGTCTTAGGTTAGATTTGAATTCAGGTCATCCCGACTCAAGTCAAGTACTTTTCTATTAGGCCATCTAGCTGCAATAAATCTATAGTCCTAAGAAGTTTATGTTTATATAGAATTTTACTAGTTTGCACCATAATAATAATAATAGTAATTAACAGCTGTCATTTATATAGTGATTTAAGGTTTAAAAAGTGCTTTACAATCATCTAATTTGATATTCACAACAACCCTGGGAGTTAGGTGCTGTTATCCCAGTTTTTATAGATGAGGAAACAGAGGCAAACAAGACAATGACTCATCCAAGGTCACACAGCTAGGAAGTGTCTGAAGCTAGATTTGAACTCGAGTCTTCCTGACTCTAGGTCCATTTCTCTATCCCCAGCCCCACATGTGGCAGAGCAGGGGTTAGAAGGGGGAGGGGGAGTGGCATGTCGATTCCAGCCACACAAACCTTGTTCCTTTTTATGCAATAATCCTCTCCCACCTCCAGACCTTTGCATGGGTTCCTTCCTTACAAGACTAGCTAAAGGCCACCTCCTACAGGAGGCTTCTCTTATCCCCTAAGTGTCTCACAATCCCAAAGTGAGCTTGCATTTACTTTGCATATATTTCGCGTGCAGTTATACATTCACTTTTGTTTTTGTCTTTGCTTCCTTAGGGTCTTCCCTGTCATAGGTGCTTACCAAATACTTGTTAACCCTTACTTACCTGTATGTGACCTTGAGCAAATCACTAAAACTCCAGGGGCCTCAGTTTCCTAATCTGTAAAAAAAAAGTTGGACTATATGGCCTCTGAGGTCCTGTCCAGAACCCATGTATGTGGTCTCCTCTGACTTAATGACCAAGCAGGAACCTTCCATATCGACTCCTTAAGATGAAGGGCAGACTTTCTAGTCTTTTATCTAATCTCAGAGCTGGGTCTTGTAGTCCCACCCATGTATGGCTAGGAATCCCTTCTCAACGTCCCTGACATTTGGAAAACTTCTAGAGAGGGAGAAGCCAGCACAGGTATCCTCAGAATCACAGAAGCAGGAAAGACCTCAGCATCCTAGCCAGTCGCACTTCCTCTACATTTAATCCCTTTCACAACATACCTGTGGGGCAGCTAGGTGGCACAATAGGTAGTGTGCCCAGCCTGGAGTCAGGAAGACCTGAATTCAAATCTTATCTCAGACACTAGCTGTGTGACCCTGGGCAAGTCACTTAACCTTGTTTGCCTCAGTTTTCTCATCTGCTAAATGAGCTGGAGAAGGAAATGGAAAACTACTCCGGTATCTTTGCCAAGAAAACCCCAAATGGGAGCCACAAAGAATCAGAAGAATGAAAGATAACATTATACCTGGGGGGTAGTCACCTCAAGTTTCTCAGGAGGAACCTACCACCTCTTCAGGTACTGTGTTCCATTTTGAGACAGCTTTCATTTCACATACATACATACATACATACATACATATATATACTCACACACACATATACGCATCACATATACATATATGTGTGTATATTTATATATATATATATATATAGTTTATACACATACACACACACTACTATAATGTGTATGTGCATATATATATATATATATATATATATATATATAGCTTGTTAGCTTTTAGGTTTTTTGAAAGTTTTTTTATATTTTGCCTTTTGTTTTAAAAGTTTTCTGCTCATGTCAGTTAGGCATCACAGTCAAATCCCCACCATAAAAAATGGGGACCAGAAAACAAGGAAGCACAGAAAGAAGCATAGACAAGCAGGACAACTGTGAAAGCCGTAGGTTGAATGTATTACATACTTAACAAGAAAAGCAAACTGTACATGACAGAGATCCACAGTTTTTAAGCACAATCGTTTTTCTATACATATAGAAATGCCCATTTTATTTGGTGTTTATTAAGCTTAGAATAAAAACAATTTTTAAAAAATCCTTACCACCTTATAAGTACCAGATACTTCTTCATTATTTAGAGACTGCCTTTTTTTTTTCCTTTAAAACTTTCCATTTAAATTTAAAATCTTCCTTCACATAGATCAGTCTCTGAAAAGAATAAACCTGAGGATATCAGCTCCTGTGCTAATAACAAGCTAGGCTGCTGAAAAGGACGCAGCACACACTGCAGCCACCAAAGAGAGGCTGCCAAGTACCCTGATACTCATGGCCTCCAATCCCATGCTAAAGATGCATGGGGCAAGTAGGCAGCATCTTCTCTGCTTAGCCTCATGATTTAATGACTTCTACTCTCTGAAAGCTTTAGATTAATTGTGATACCCATTCACGGGGGTGGAAGGCAGAAGGAAGGGACTTTCAGTCATAGACATAAAGAGGCAAGAGGTGGGATTGACAGAAGTGTGCCTGGGAGTGTGTGTGTGCGTGTCTGGGTATGTGTAAGTGTGAGTGTGTGTGTGTGTACGTATGTGGTTCCAGCAGGAGGGAAGGTTGGGGGGTCCTGTTGACATCAACATGGCTGAGAGGTTGGGTTATTGATTGGAGCTCTAATAAGGAGCTGCTCTCAGCCATATGGATGCTGACTGGACAGTTCTCTCCCAAATAGAATTCCTGTGACCTCTCCTTCCTCTCCATCTGGGTTCATTTGTCATCAAGGTGCACTCAGGGAGAATATGACACACTGAGTGATGACGAAGGCCTCAAACCCAAGCAGCCCAAGCCCAGGGCCTTGAGAGCCAGCCTGAGCTGGCCCTGGTTCGCTTCACTCTCAGGTCCATCGCCTTTCCTCACTATACTTCACACTTAGAAGAAGAAGGGATGTTCCAGACCATCTGTTTGAATAAAAAAGGAGGGGTGTGTTAGGCCAGATGGCCTCCACCATCCTGTCTACCTCTAAGTATGATCCTGCAATCCCGTCCCTAAACCACTTCTGAATTCATCTAATCATATTGTTGTGTAACTCGGTGAGGCAGTAGACAAGAATGTGATGAGTTAGAGTCAGGAAGACCTGAATTCAAATCCAGCCTCAGACACTTCCTAGCTGTGTGACCCTGGGCAAGTCACTTAACCCTTTTGCCTCAGTTTCCTCACCTGTAAAATGAGCTGGAGAAGGAAATGGAAAACCATTTCACTTTGCCAAGAAAAACACAAATGGGGTCACAAAGAGTCTGAACCAACTGAACAACATTTAAGTGACTTGCCTCAGTTTCCTCAACTGTAAAATGGAGATATTAGCCCTACTTCCCAAGGTCATTGTGAAGCTCAAGTGAGATAATAACTGTAAGGCACTTAGCACAGTGCCTGACGTGTAGTATATGCTATTAAATGATAGCTATTCACATTATTTTTATTGTTATAATTATCATCCTTTCCCTATCTGTTTCCCCTTCTGTAAAAATGAAGATAATGATAGCACCCATCTCCCAAGGCTGTTGTAAGGGAGAATGTTTTAAAAATACCTTGAAAATCTTAAAGCGCTCTGTAAATGCCGGCTATTATCAATCCCAATAAGGGCGTGGGAGTGGGAGGAAGCTGCTACCTCTCAGAACCATTCATTTTCCTACGAGAAAGCTCCTGCTCATTTTACAGGTAAAAAAAAAACTGAGGCAAAGAGAAGTGAGTCGATACGCTGAGTGTCCCATCGCTAACAGATGGCAGGGTCAGGATTTGCACCCAGGTCATCCAACCCCAAATCTAGCCCTCCTCCACTGCGTGCCAGATGCCTCTGTCCAAATGGGAATATGACAGTCTTTAATTTAGAGAAAATCCCCACCATAGATAGTCTTGGAGCCTGTAGTGGGCCATAGGTCACAAGCCCCAGCTGGGTCCTTTGGCCTCCCCAAGGAGAGATGGAAGTCAACAGACAGCTTCCAGACATGCCTTGTATCTTGAAGAAATTAATTGCATGTTGGGATTTAATTTCGAATCCCCACTGTTTTCTTGATGAACGCAAACCATACTGCAATTAGCTTGATGAAGAAGGCTGCTGGTGCCGCTGATGGGGGTGATTTCTCTGCTGGGGTGAGTAAGGGGTTGGAGATGGCGGCAGGGTGACAGCCCTGGGTGGGCCGGTGGGCTCCTCCAGCAGCCAGGATGTGCCCTGTATCTGCACCCTGGGGAGAGAGTAGGCTCCTTGGAGGAAACACCTAATCGGTCAATCGACAAGCATTTATTAAGCACTTACTTGCCAGGCACTGTGTACTGATGGGAAGGAACTAGTGTAGTTCACCTGAACCCTCCAAACTGCATTTTGTTTTGTATGTTTCCTTTATCATAAAACATCTTTTATCTCCCCTAGACTGTGTCACATTTGTATTTGAATCTCCAGCAACTAGCCCAGTGCCACACACATAGTAGGCACTTAATAGATCCATGTTGGTCAATGGACTGACTCACTGTCACTATCTATGCATCCATCCCTCCATCCATCCATCCATCCCTCCATCCATCCATCCCTCTATCCATCCATCCATCCATTCCTTTATCCATTCACCCATCTATCCATCCAACCCTCTACCCATCCATCCATCCATCCATCCATCCATCCATCCATCCATCCATCCATCCATCTGTCCATCCATCCCTCCATCCATCCATCCATCCAACCATCCATCTAGCCCTTTATGTACCATGTATCTTTTATTAGAGGCAACTAGGTGGCACACTGGGTAGAGTGGTGTGCCTGGGGTTAGGAAGACCAGAGTTCAAATTTTACTTCAGAGACTTACTAGCCGTAGGGCCCTGGGCAAGTCACTTAACCCTGGTAGCCTCAGTTTCCTCAGCTATAAAATGGGGATGACAACAGCCCCCACCTCACAGGATTGTTGTGAGGACCAAATGAGATAATACTTATAATGTGCTTAGCAAGTGCCTAGCACATAGTGGGTGCTTCATAAATGCTTCTTCCTTTCCCTTCCTCCTTCCCTCCCATCTATCTATCCTCCATTTCCTGTACTTTTCCTAGCATTCCAGGCACCAATTCATCTGGACTCTACTTAGTCTTTCTCCTAGTGGTTTGCTTTCATTCATGGATTCATTAAATCATTCAATCAGCAAGCCTTTATTAAGTGCCTAGTGTGTGCAAGTACTCAGCTAGAACGTTGACAATGGGAATATGAGCCCAACTACAACTAAAATGCTTTCTCATTCCCAGAAGCCTCTATTGACTGCTCCCTTGTTCATTCATCTCAGTGGCGTCTGACCCTCTGTGACCCATTTGCAGTTTTCTTGAAAAAGATATTGGAATGGTTTGCCATTTCCTTCTCCAGCTCATTTAACCAATGAGGAACTGAGGCAATCAAGGTTAAGCGACTTGCCTAGGGTCACGTGGCTAGTAAGTATCTGAGGCTGCATTTAACTCAGGTCCTTCTGGGCCCGTGCTCTACCCACTGAACCACCTAGGTAAGAACCTTCCCCCTCAGATGCACACAGCATTTGGTTTTATAATTCTTTAATGAACCTGTCACACAATATTCTGCATGAAAGATATTTATAATAGTGGATAGAGAACAGGACACATCTGAGCAGCATGACCCTGAACAAGTCTCTTAACCTCCTAGTGCGCCAGGGCTCTAAGGCTCAAAGTGGAAAAGCAGACGCTGATCTGCATTGATGGAGGGAATAGCAAGCCCATTCCCCACATCCCCACAAGGAGCCTGGGACCGCCAGCTGACTCAGGCTTGCTTGGCTCCTCTGTATCCATGGGCAAGCCAAGGACTTGGAATTCTCCTCAAGCCTCAAGCCTCTCCTCCATCTCGCCTGTCCAGAGCCAGGCCTGCCTTTTGGAAAGAGCCCATCCTTTTTGTGGGGGGAGGGGAGGTGGAGAGAGGACTCTTCTGTGGTGCTCAGGGGACTTGCGAGATAATGAATCATCTTCTGAGGGTGAGCGTTCCAAAGACCAGGAGTAGAAAATGACACCAGATTTAGCAGCTTCTTTTCCAAATTGAAGACAGCCTTAGGGAGGAGAACTGTCCAACCTGCAAAAGGTAAAGAAGAATAAAATGAGATTAATGATCCAAATTATTCTACTAGTGTCCGAAATATGTTCCGCTTCGAACTTAAGTGGAGTTGGGAGAGGGCGGAGAGAGGTGACAGGTGTCTGGCCTAATTTCTCCTGACAGCTTCAGTCATTCCAAGTGCTCTGGCTGGTCCCACAGTTCATTAATCACAGTTAAGTCACAAGCAGTTAGTATGATTAGAGTCATCCAACCCCTGGGGTAATGGCTTTTTTTAAAAGCCTAATAATGTAAGTAGGGAGCTTGTAGGCTTCTGTTATCTACACCACAATATCAGAGACCTTTGGTACCTGCAAGGCACAAAGCTCTGAGTTTTGACGTATTTTCTCTGCTCTTGGAGAGAGGTAGATCCTCCTCTATGTGAACCGGAGGCCCTGAAGGACAATGGATTTGAAGAGGACTCCTGTTTGAATTCCAGTTCACCCTCTTCACCTTCTTGTCCATTGACCCCAGGTTTTAGGGCTGTCTCCCTCTTGAAATGACTTCGTATTTATTTCTCTGTGTAGCTGTTGAATTTCCTCACTAGAAGGTAAACACTGAGGGCAGGACCACGTTTTATTTTGGTTTGGTTTGGTTTTGTCTATCCTAGCACTTAGCAAGTTGCCTTCCTCATCCTCTAAGAATGCTAAAGATCCATGACTTTAGAGGTGGAGGAAACCATAAAACTGAAGTACCTTCTACCTGACACCACTTTTATACACAACTGGGACAAATTTCATTTTAAAAAGAAGAGTTGAAATTGTCTTATGCTTAAATTATGTTAGATGTTTTAAAATGCTTGTTGAATCAAACGGTGGTCATTTCTCTTCTCTGGGTCTGTTTCCTCATGACTCGAAAGAGGGAGCTGGCTTAGTTGATGCCTGAGGTCTTTCCTATATCTTTGTACTCTTCCCTCTTCCCTCTGCCATGGAATGGTGGGTCTACAGAGTCACCTGAAGCAAAGGGGGTAGCCACCTCCCTCTAGGCTGGACCTGTGACCTTCACCCCAGGTAGCCTTTCATAGCATTCACAGTAATCACATCTAGCTTTCTATAGTGCAAAGTGTTTAACAGTGATGATCTCATTTGAGTCTGACAAGAAGCCAGTGAGGTAGGTAGATGCTGTTATTATCCCCAGGTTACAGATGAGGAAACTGAGGCAGTCAGAGGTTAAGTGACTTGCCCAGAGTAATAGCCAGTAAGTGTCCAAGGCTGGATTTGAACTCGAATATTCCCAACTCCAGGCCCATCCACTTGACTACCTATTATCTCTTTGTAAACCTGAAAGTGCCACATAAATGCCAATGACTTTAATGATTACTGCTTCTCACAACAGCCCTGGGAGGTAAATGGTTCAGGGATTATTAGTCTGTTTACAGATGGGGAAACTGAGGAACACAGAAATTAACTTGTGTTAAATGACTTGTCCATGGTCAGAACAAAAGATATGGTGAAATGAACTGTAGATATAGATGTCTGAAAATCTGTGTTCTCTCTTGGCTCTACCCCTTAATGGCCAGCATGCTGAGCCTTAGTATCCCGATCTATCAAATGGGAACAATACCAGTCTACCTTCCTGGGTAGTTAGGAGCATCAAATGAGATGGCAAATGTGACAAAGCTTTGAAATCCATGAGATGCCATGCAGGTTAGAAGGGAAGTAGAATGGAAGCTCCTTGAGCATAGGGACTTTTTCCATTCTGGTCTTTTATCTCCAGACTCTAACGTGGTGTCTTGCACACAGTAGGTACTTAAAGAACACTTATTGGATTAGATTGGATTGGGTCGTGGGAAAGAGTTCAGAGACACAATCCTCTATTAGACAGATAGATCCTGTGTCTTGTCTAAACTTTGCATCTGTCTCCACACAGTGTTCTGTAAACAGAAGGTACTTAATAAATGTATGTTGTGCGTGTGTTATATTATGCTGGATAAAAAATTGCCCTAGAATGGAATGGGGAGATTTAGCTTTCTAAAGACCTGGATTCAAATCTTGTTACTTACTAGCTGTGTGAACCTGGACAAGTCATTTTAACATTTTTTGTGCCTCAGTTTCCTCATATGTAAAATTAAGGAATTGGCCTCAATTTCAGCTCTAAGTCAATGATTCAATGATCCCAGAGTCCTGGTATTTGGCCCTCTGGTCCCAGACCTGTGGCCTTGAACACTGTGGTGTATTTTTCTGTGAATATGGCAGCAATCACATACCGTTCTAAGGTGCAGCAACTCGCTGGCTCTTGCCCTGGCTTTCTTCATAAATGACTGAAATTTCTCCTTGAGAATGCCATCTTGATCCATTCCTCTGAGAGATCTCCTGTGTGGCCAGCTGAGTTAAGGAGCATAACCTATCACAGACAAACAACATATGTTTGTTCTTGGCAATCCCGTCACAAGAAAAGATCGAGCCCCATGTACTTCCCAAAGAGGAACACAAATCTTCTGCTCTCTCAGGGAACCCTTTGGCCCACAGAACACTGCATGGAGTTGCCTAGTGGAGCTGCCTATGGGCAGCAAGACAGCCAGGATCCAGATACTTCTTGGCCAGATCTGTCTCTTGGGAACCCTTAAACACCATTGCTGTAACCAATAATAATAATGACAATTCTCCTTTTGTAAAAGTGTCTCAACCATCCTTCCCCTAACAAATGATGCCAGTCCAGGGTCCAGAATGCCAGAGATAAAGGGAAAAGAAAGAACTGTGATTGAATTAATAAGAATATTGCCAACTGGACAGAGAGCCCATCAATATCCAACATAGCCCATGGTGCCCTGGCCTCTCTTCCATGTCTGATGCCTGCTGCCTCCTCCCAACCCAAATTCCTTATAGATAAAGGGGCCTGAGCTGGGTTCTGTCTTCATGTGATTTCTGTCTCACTGCTTCTGTCACTGTAGGCCAAAAGAGGGGGAGGCAGCGATCTTTGGGACAAGTTGGCACATGTTATTTGCATTATGACTATCTCAGCATATAGGTCATCTCTGCTTCATGTCCTAATTAGTCGTGTTTAGCTGAGATTTATAGCTGACAGCTGGGTGACACTTGAAGCACTAATTCAACACCATTTACAGAACAGAGGCCCTTCCCTCTACCCATCTCCAGAGCTGGCTTTCCCCTGAGTTTTTGAGAAAAGCATGATGGATTCTTAACTTTTCCTGTATCCTGGACCCCACTGGCAGTCAAGGGGACCCCTTTTTAGAATAATGGTTTTAATTTTTTTCTTTTTTGGTGTTTTTCAGAATGTTTTTAATTAAATTAATAAAATAAAATATGTAGGATTATAAGGAAAACAAGTGAATTAAAATATAGTTATCAAAATATTTTTTTAAAAACTCAGTCTCAGATAATGTTTTAAGAATCCTTGGCTTTGCAGATAAGATGCCAGATTTAGAGTCAGGAAAATCTGGGTTCAAATCCTACCTCCAGCACTTACTAGCTATGTGATCCTGGGCAAATGACTTTACCACTCTGAGCCTCAGTTTCCCTATCTGCCAAATGAGGGTTTTGCCACTGACTGGCCTCTGAAGTCCTTTCCAGCTGTCTGTCTATGAAGCAGGAGTCCATGGTCTTTGGGAGGCTTGGTGAAGCACAGAGAAAGGCCCTTTCTTGCCATCCAAGGAGCATGTCTCGCAGGCTTGCTCCTAGATTACTGATCTGCCATGTTGCCATACCCCTCCCAGTGGTCTTCTCACTAGACATGACAAATGGTTTGTTTTCCAGCAGCCCCACGCTGAGGTTGAAAAATGCCCAGCTTTTCATGGCTGCTAACCCCATGCCTTTGTGTGCTTTTGAGATAAGCTGCTTCTGCCAACCCATCTTGTTAATCAGACACACAGCTGGCTCATGTGCCCACCGCCTGGAGCCCAAGATGGAGCCAGAGCCAGAGCCAGAGCCTCATGGCCATCTG
>JAQQSZ010018852.1:0-10492 GCA_028646595.1 Phalanger gymnotis | reverse complement strand
ATGATGGTGATGGTGATGACAGTTATGATGATGATGGTGATGATTGTGATGATGGTGATGATGATGAAGTTGATGAAGATGACAACGATGAAGACAACTATGGCTCTCAGTGGTTGCTTCAAACCTCAATGTTTTCATCAACTCTTCCTCATTTTAACTGCCATACTGCTCCTGGTTCTGCCCTCTGAGACCAATTAGAATGGGCCTAACCGCTACTCCATATGACAGCCCTTCACATACTTGAGCACGGCTGTTATGTGGCCCCTGAGTCCTGAATACTTCTTTTTCTTTTAAACAGTCCTCATGTGACATGGCCTTTTCCCATCCTGGCTGCTCCCATTCATGTCCCACCAACTTGGACTGGACTCCATCATCCCCCAGGAAGCTTCATCATTAGGAAACCTGTTAGCTTTTGCTGCTTTGGACTGGACCCCATTAACCTTCTTGCTAACCCTCCTCCTACCCTTATTTAGTTTCTTCTGTCTACTGTCTTCCTCCTTTAGATCATAAGCTCTTTGAGGGCAAGGACTGTCTTTTTTCTCATTTGTATTTCTATCCCCAGTGCTTAGCACATGGTAAGTTTAATAAATGTTTATTGATTGATTGATTCCCAGTAGCTCCACGTTTAAAAGGGGCAAAGCAACCATCTTCCCCAATCTCCTGGTTCTGCCGGGCGCCAGAGGACAGAACCAGGAGTAATGAGGTGTCATGGGTAGAAATGGAAGTGAGATAGACTGAGCCCTGAGGTCAGGGAAAACTTCCTGACTGTCAGGATATCTGTCCCATGGGGGCATGGGATGCCTTAGGGGTGAGGGAGGGAGGGGATCCCCCTCCCTGGAAGTCTCCAAGCAAAGACTAGGTGATCCCTTGTCAAGGAGCTGTGGAAGGCATTCTTGTCTAGGTGTATAATCATAATGGTCCTAGATTTAGGGCTGGAAGGAACCTTAGAGTCTACCTAGTACAATCATCTCAGAGCTGGAAGGGTGCCATCTATACGATACCTTAATTTTACAGAAAAGGAAACTGAGGCCCATGGGTGTTAAGCACCTTGCCTAGGCTCATCTATGTAGAGCTGGAAGGGATTTCTGAGGCCATCCAGCTCTGCTGCCTCATTCTAGAGAGGAGCAAACTTAGGTCCAGCCAGAGAAATTTTGACTCATTCAAAGTCCCACAGGTAATAAGTGTCAGGAGTGGACCCTTCCAACATGAAAATCCAGGAATATGGTTTTCTCAAGATTACACGAAGCTCACAAGTGTCTCACCTAAGACTTGAGCACTGGTCTTTTCACTTTGAGTCTGGACTTCCTGTTGTTTGTCTTCTTCTTCTTCTTCTTCTTCTTCTTCTTCTTCTTCTTCTTCTTCTTCTTCTTCTTCTTCTTCTTTTTTCTTCTTTTTCTAATTCTTCTTTTCCTTCTCCTTCTCCTTCTTCTAATTCTTCTTCTCCTTCTCCTTCTCCTTCTCCTTCCTCTCTTCCCTCTCCTACCTCTCCTCCTCTTCCTCCTCCAACCCCAGGTAATAGATAACTATGAAGCCTGACTCCTCCATGAGAGGGAGGGTAGGGTGTAGTCTGTGAGGCAGGTGAGAAGAAGTCCAGGAAATGGACAGCCAAGCTTGGGAAACTGAAGTTGCCTGTCTCCTGAGACACAGCAGATGGAGATGAGATAAGCATAATGTGACTGATCTCTACCAGGGTCTGGGGAAAGCATCTGACACAGGGACTCAGACCCAGAGACAAGTGATGGATTGGCCGGATAATAGCATGATCGAGCAGATAAGCTCCTGACCTGTAGATAGGACATAATGGGCCATTATCCTCTAGGTCCCAGAGGAGTTGGCAGGTATGCCTGCTGCAGAGTCTGCCTTATATTGATGAGAAGGGGAGGGAGTGTGCATCAAAGAGGAACTCTGGGAAGGGTCATTCTTACCTTTCTTACTATGGAGAAGGACACCTGAGCAACCTGGAATAGCAGAGAAGGCAGAAGAAGACATGAGAAAAAAAGGGTAACCAAATGTAGGAGAGAGACATAGAGGAAAGGGCCCTGGCCAATGGATTCAAATTCTGCTCTGATATGTACTATTTCTATGTCCTTGGGAAAATCCCTTCACCTCCCTGAGGTCCTGTTTCCTCATCTCTAAAAGGAGAGGGATGGGAGTGGATGCCTCAGATGGCTCTAGACTTCTATGGAAAAATCATATGTCTGAATTCTGTTTCTGTTATGTATGTGACTTTGGGCAAGTCTGTTAACCCCTCTGGGTCCTAGTTTCTTCAAGTGTAAAATGAAAGGATTATACTGTGTGTCTTCCACCTGTATAATTCTGTGACCTTGGAGAGATCATTTAACCATTCTGAGCCTCAGTTTCATCAATTAAAATACAATGATTGACTTCGATCTATGTGTAATACAGCTGCTATGCTATGTGTATCAAATGAACAGACTGGACTAGGTGACCATTAAGTTCACCCTCCGTCATCATCACCACCACCACCATCATCAGTACCGCCACCATGACCAACATCATCCTCATCACCATTACCATCACCACCATCATCATCATCACCATCATCACCACCACCACCATCATCATCCTAATATTTGTGTAGCTACTTATATGTTACTCCAGCCATCATCTCCATCCCCCTCTCTCTGGTCCCTCATCAGAAACTTGGGCTTTGCCATCGGGACTCCAAACTCTGAAAGAGGAGAGGTTACACAGATAAAAAGTGCTTGAGTTAACATTTAGACTCAAATATTCTGATTCCATGTCTAATGCTCTTTCCACAATGCCATTCAGCTAAGACAATGTAACTGAAGATATTCAGATGAAAAAAAGTATTTACAGAAATCACAGATTTATTTTATTTTGTCTTCATAACATCTGCAAAGAGATAAATTTAAGGTTGATACAACAACAACAAAACTTCCTAACAGTTAGAGCTCTCCCCAAAGGGCATGGTCCACCTCTGCAGATAGTAGGTTATCCCTTTAGTGGAGGTGTAATGGAAGCAAGACAAGGATTCTTGTCTCTATTTGACAGATGGGGAAAATTGAGGTTCAGTGAGGTAGTCTGATATGCCCTGTCGTTACATAGATGAGAAATGATAGGGTTAGGTCATGAGCCCAGATCACAGGTAGGCATCTAGGTGGCTCAGCGTATAGAGCGCTGAGCTGTGTGACCCTAGGCAAGTCACTTAACTCTGCTTGCCTCAGTTTCCTCATCTTTCAAATGAGTTGGTAAAGGAAATGGCAAGCTACTGCAGTCTCTCTGCCAAGAAAACCCCAAATGGAGTCACAGAGAGTCAGACATGACTAAAATGAATGAACAACAAAAGATGACAGAACTCCTAAGTCAGGATTCCTTCCACAACACATGAGGCCAACAGAGGAAGAGAAAGTGTAGCCTGTTACTCTCCTCCCAGGCTCAATTTCTTTTTTGAAGAGGCTTAGACAAGACATCCCTCACATTTCCAATGCTTCGCAACCCTTCCACAAATACAGAGGAGAGAACCTAGGACTCAGTAGTCTATAGATCTGAGGTGGGATCCTTACTCTATTAGTTAGTAGCTTCCTGTGTACATCGTGTGAATAAATTCCCAACTCTCTGCCTCAGTTAAACAAGAGGATCGAAATAGATCCAAATTAATTCAATCCCATAAGTGTTAAGTAAAGGCCTATTATAGATAACGGACCATACTGAAAGTGACCAAGAAAAATGAAATGCCTGCCTCCATTCATTCAACACTTACATTCAGCAGGGGTCAGGCTAAAACATGCTTACGGATAAGTAAATGCTCAGCATATGCAGAGCAATCCAAAATGACTTCAAGAGGAGAAAGATACTAACAATTGAGGGTGCATTAGGAAAGACATCATTTAGCATATGACACTTGAATTGTACTTCGCAGGACTTAATCAACCCACAAGCATATATGAAGCACCCGCTATATACCATGCAAGGAGGCAAAGGAATGAGAGGAGGGAGAACCGGAAAAGGGGGAAACACTTTCAAGCTCTTGAAAACATGCCATTACAATCTCTTCCTATGTGACCTTGGGCCTGGAGATAGGAAGACCTGAAATTGAATGCAACTTCAGATACTGGTTTACTGTTTGACTCTGAAGAAGTGTCTTAGCTTCTCTGGGCTTCATTCTCCTCTACTTTAAAATGAAGGATTCTGACGGGGTGGACTTGGAGATCCCTCGCAGCTCCGAATCAGTGATTCTCAATTCTCTGATCTCATGACTCAAAATTCTTCCTCGTAGCTAATCAGAGCCTGTCTGACTTGGCCTTAGGACTCTATCTTCTTGCCTGGTCTTTTTTGCTGTTGTTATTCAGTTCGTTCAGTCATGCCCAACTCTTTGTTACTCTATTTAGGGTTTTCTTGGCAAATGTATTGGAGTGATTTGCCGTTTCCTTCTCCAGCCCATTTTACAGAAGAAAAAACAGAGGCAAGAAGGGTAGAGTTACTTGCCCAGGATCGCACAGGTAGTAAGTGTCTGAGGCTAGATTTGAAATCAGGAACATGAGTCTTCCTGACTTCATGTCCAGGGCTCTATGCACTATGGTGTCACCTACCTGCCCCTTTACCTGATCTTTAGGGAAGATGAATTATAGAAGAAGCCTGGAGGAATCTAAATTTTTAGCCTGGTCCTGCCACTTTCTAGTTGGATGACCTTGGGCAAGTCCTTCTTTCTTAGCTTTATTTTCCTCATTTGGAAAATAGGGACAATAATATTTGCAGTTCTTCTCTCGTGGGGAAGCTGGAAGGAAAACACTTTGAAAAGTGAGGGGAAAATATATGGGAATGGGAATCTTCTAAAGTTTTCTCTGCCATATCTCAATCTTAAAGTCATCTCTATGTGGGAGGCCCACTTCCCTATAAATGTCTAATTGCAGGTGATCAGAGTCGGGACCAGCATCTGTTTTGACACTCCATCAGTGGTCTTATTGCCCTGAGCAGGCAAAGTGGATTCTGCATCCACATTCCAAGGAGAAGACCCCCATTTGGATTGCCCCTCCACAAACCAGGGAGGATCACTCCAGATGAGGAGGTCACGGCCAGGATTAGAACCCAGGAAGCAGGTCAGGCCAAAACCCAAGGTTCAGGCAATGGGGGCCCTCGACCAATCAGGCACACACCTGGCTTCCCTCTCAAAGACAACGCGATTAAGTCATTTGCTGTGGGGGCCTGGAGATGGCAGCAACATATAGCCACAAACACAAGCACTTTTACACAGTAATCATGAATTCTATTTTTTATCAGTGCAACCCAGACAGAAGATTATTTTCTGCTTGATATAATTCTAATTTTTGATCCATTTCTCCCCTAAGTTAAAAGGGATTAAGGTTGAGCTTCTGGTAATAGTTTGGGATATGCCAACTTCCTAAGTGGTGCGTTGTACCACGTTACCTAGCATGGCCTTCCATTGATTATGTCATCCTACGATTTGCAGCAAAGACTTTCCTCCCACTTTAGGGGAAACATTTTGAGAGGCAGCAGAATGTAGTTGGTGAAGGCCTTGACATGGAGTCAGAAATACCTGGATTGGTATGGAATCCTGCCTTTAATACCTGCTCTGTAAGTCAGGTACTCTGGGAAAGTTTAAAACATTAGTGGCAGGTGTGAGCTATACACAGGTGTTCTGAGTGTTCAAAAAAGCCTGCCCCCTCTCTCCCTCTGGCCTCGTAAACCCTCTTTTCAAAATGTTATCTAGAGATACAATATATAGATGATGGATAGATGAGAAAGAAACAGACATACAGACAGCCAGAAAGGATAGATAGATAGATAGATAGATAGATAGATAGATAGATAGATAGATAGATAGATAGATAGATAGATAGATAGATGGACGGACAGACAGACAGATTAGATAGATAGATAGATAGATAGATAGATAGATAGATAGATAGATAGATAGATAGATAGATAGATAGATAGATGGATAGACGGACAGACGGACAGGACAGACGGACAGAAGGACAGACGGACAGAAGGTTGGACAGACTGGAACTGGGCTAAGAGCTAGGGATTACAAATTCAAGAAAGATAGTCTTAGCCCTCAAGAAAATTATGTTCTAATGGTAGAAGATAATAAGTGAGGGGAGTTGGAAGAGGGAGTGGATAGGGCATGGTAGGGAAATAACAGAGGAGAGGCCTGGACAAGATAAGGTGAAATCTTACCTCTTAGAGCCTGGCATTGCAAAAGACTCCAGAATTTTGGTTAGGGGTGGGTACAGTTGGAAAGGATGGCCAGAGCAGAAGCAGCATGGCATGGAGAGGTCTAGGACACCAGGGCCTTAGGGTTCATAACAAAGTAAAGCAAAGTCTCCCCTATCAGAGCTGGGAGTCCCAGTAGCAAAGTACAAGTTTCTGAGGAGGTAGAAATAGGGAAGATGGCTGGAGTGGAAGCAACATCGATTTTTTTTCTCGTCCTCTAATGTTTCAGTGGATCTGTGAGTTCACCAATGTGAGCATTCTTTCAAATGGCACCAATTTCAGCTATTTAATTTCTGTCCAACCAGGTTCACCATTGGAGGACCAATTCAGTGTGTTGGGGGCCTTCCTCAAGCACTCTAAACATGGCACAGAAGACAATGGGCCATGCAAGCTTTCCGCTGATTTTCCTACATGACCAGTCCATTTTATTTTTCATAAAACCAAATGAAATCTCAGAAGTCATCTAATCTAACATCCTTCTTTCATAGAGTAGAAAATTGAAAACTAAGACAGGGATGTGGCTTGTCTGCACTCACAGAGCCAGACAGGATATTTGAACCCCAGTTCCTAACTTCAGAGTGAGAATGCTATCTTCAGTGCCACAATGATCATGTCCATCATAGATGCTAAGTCTTTCACATCTGATCATTGTTAAAGCATTGATATTACTGAGTATTATGTTTTTCTCGTTCTGCTTACTTTACTTTGTATCAGTTCATATAAGTCTTTCCAGGTCTTTCTGATATCATTCGGAACTCAAAAAAATCCATCTATCTATCTATCTATCTATCTATCTATCTATCTATCTATCTATCTATCTATCTATCTATCTATCTATCTATCTACACATATACACACAGAGAGAGAAAGAGAGAGAGAGCACTGTACTCCTATTGAATTCTTCATTTTAGCATTTTATAACCTGCTCATGTGCTTCTCCATTTTCCTTTGAATGATCTCCAAACCCATTTCTTCCTAGACTATAAATAGCATCTAGAACTTGTAGCCATATGGTTCCAAGTGGCTAGCCCATGGCACTTATTGAAAGCAAAGAACCTATGGACCTTGGGTCATTTGATAAAATAAAAGGCCTTGGCTGGTGTTATTTTTGTCAATGTTAACTGAAATTACCTCAGAGCTCAATACCCTTCTTGTTCTATATGTCTCCATCTGGCTGGGTATTCTTTTGTTTCCATAGGAAAAAAATGTCATCCCACCCCCTTGACAAATCTCTACTATACTTGGTTAATGTGTCACATGGTCTCTGGCCTCGGAAGTCAGAGAAAGAACACAGTTTTAGACTCCTATGGCTTCAGAGCTGGAAGGGACACTAGAGGTCATCTGGTCCAAAATTTAAGTGAAGTGAGAGTCCCTCCCACAACTTCCCTGTGAAGAGCTCACCTAGCTGTCGTGTGATGATGACTAGTAGGGACATATAATTGAAGTTTTAATGTAAATTTTGGTTCTACTAACTCACTAGCCATGATCTTGAGTAGGAACCTTCTGGTCTCTTGGTCTAAGTTTCTTCATCTGTAAAACAAGGGTTTGGATTAATTGGCCTCTAACATCCCTTTCCATCCTAAATCTGTGATTCCATGAAGTTCTCACTCTTCCCAGAGGATTGCTAGGCAGTTCATCTTTTTCAGAAGTCTTCTTTACATTTACTGAAATGTACAGCTTGATGGTGTAGAGTATAGAGCTCTGGGTTTGGAGTCAGAAATAGTGAGTTGGAATCGTGTCTTAGACATTTGCTTTCTGTGTGACCCTGGACAAGCCTTAGTTTCTTCATCAGTAAAATAGGGGGTAATGACAACATCTCCCTTACAGAGTTGTAGTGAGGTTCAAATGGGATGATATATTTAAAGTACAATATAAATATTGCCTATTATTTAAGTGACCTCAGAACTGTCTCATTGCTCTCAGGGCCAAGGAGGAGTCAATTTCCCATTTCACAAACCATCTCTCTCAGATCTAGTATCCTCACATTCACTTGTCTTCTCTCTCTAGGACAAATGCACCCATTGTCTTCAGCTCCAGTACGTTGATGTTTTTGAGCCACACTGACCATTATGAACCCTTGGAATTCTGGTCCTGCACTGAGGCAGGATTCAAATCTACGTCTCCCTGTCTTTAATTCCCATTCTCTATCCAGTATACTACACTGTCTCTCGAGGGCTATGGCCATTTTGTAAGCAATAGAAAACAATTGCCCAAACCAGTAGGCAGCCCAGAAGAAAGACCAGCCAGGATGAGATGGAGTAAAGTGTGAGTGGAAAAATCTTGAACACGAAGCTGGGAGATATGGAACTGAAGTCTGGTTCTACCTCTTGTTGTCGACCAAGTCTCTTTGCCACTCCGATTGAGACTCATCATTATTCCTCCTCTTTAAAATGAGGAAGTTGACTGGGCTAAGGCCTTTCTCAGTTCTGGATCCTTAGTGGAATCTCTGGGGTGTCAAGGAGTACTTTCCCACCAACAGCTAGTCCCCTACCACCCACCCTATTGACTGCCATGCCAAATGGCCTTCGTTCCCTCTGTTTACTCATGATTTTTACATCAAGACATAAACTTGCCTGTGGCTTTCAAGCTTTACAGCTCATGTAAAGCAACACCATTAACTAATGACATAAGAGTTCACAATTATCCCTTGTCTCAGGGGTGAAGAGGTTTCGGCTGACTCAATTGGCAGCCAAGACACCCATTTGGATTTTTCACTAGAGAATCATTCCAGACCCCCTCTCCCCCACCCCTACCTTTAGATATATGTATAATACCCTAGATGGAAAGAAAAAGAAACAAAGAAAAAGAGCCCTAAAGCATTTATGTGCAGCAAACAGGCATTAAACATGGCCCAGTGGTAGAGCCCTATGCTCAAGGATGGGGATAGAGCTGGGATGGGAGAGGATAGATAGATATTCAAAGGAATACTCCCTGGATTCAAGGCACTTATAGACAATAAACTGTAAAATGTCAGAGCTTGAAGGGACCTTAGAGAACACTGACTTTAGTCCATAACTAGAACAAGAATCTCCCTCCTACAACACACCAGACAGATGGTAATCCATCATCTGCTAAGAGCCCTCCAATGCAGGGGAAGCCACTCCCTGCCACCCAAGTAGCTCATTTCGTTTCTGGATAGCCCAATTGTTAAGAAGTTATTCTTTACAGAAAATGTAAATTATCTTCTTTCTAATTTCTTCCCCTTTTTGTTAGATCTGCCCTCTGGTACTATCCTCATATCTAATTCGTCTTACCCATGATAGTACTTCAGACACTTAATGATGGGCAAGCACCTTTAAGTCTCTGCTCCAAATTAAACACCATTCCATCTATGACCTGACCTTCTCTATCCTGGTGGCTCTTACCTGGGCACTCTCTACATTACCAATATCCTTCTTAAAATGTGGGTCCCAGGTTTAAACATAATACTCTTCCCAGTGGAAGATAAAGGGACAAGGCACTATGTCTCTTCTTTTTTTATGCAGATCTTTTTTTTGGGGGGGGGAAGGCAAGGCAATTGGGGTTAAGTGACTTGCCCAAGGTCACACAGCCAGTAAATGTCAAGTGTCTGAGGCTAGATTTGAACTCAGGTCCTCCTCACTCCGGGGCTGGTGCTCTATTCACTGCACCTACCTGTCCCACTATGCCTCCTCTTAATGTAAGTCACAATAGTTTGTGTTTTTCCCCCACCTTCCTCCTTGACTACCCCAACACATTGTTAATTCATATTGAGCTGACAAGATACCAGAGTCTTCAGATTTTTTTTTCCCGTGGAGCACCACCTGACCATGCCTCCCCCTCCCCCATCTTGTACTTGAGAAGCTGCTTTTCTGAAGCCAGGAGTAAGATTTTAACATTGATCTCTATTAAATTTCATTTTATTATGTTCAACAAAATGTTTAGCCTGTTAAGGTCTTTGAAGATCTGGATTCTGTCATCCATGCATCAGTTTTCTTGACTTCCATGATGCACAGTTAAATCACAGTTCACAATCCCAGAAAATCCCCAGATCCTTTTTAGACAAACCACTTCTTGGCCACACCTCTCCCATCTCTTACCTGTGAAGGAGAGGAGAGAAGAAATTTAGATATTTGGTTGTAATCTGAATTTTTAAAAGGCAAAACCAAAGGTGGTACCTGTAGTAGGAAGGCCGAATTTATGATCTCAAAAAGGATCATATAAATATCTGAATGGTTCGAAATCGTTGGGTATACAGAACTCTCCAAGCAGAAGGCATCAAAAAATTTATTCAGGGCCCAGAGCAACAAATTAG
>JAQQSZ010018851.1:0-10492 GCA_028646595.1 Phalanger gymnotis | reverse complement strand
AGAACAACCTTAAAACCATGATCAAAAAAGAGCTTAGAAGTCATATTTCAAGAAATTTTTAAGGAAAACTGCCCTGATATCCTTGAAACAGAAGATAAATAGGAATCAAAAGAATCAACTGATGACCTCCTGAAATAAATCCCCAAATGAAAACTCCCAGGAATATAGCCAAATTCCTGATCTGCAAGGTCAAGGAGAAAATACTGAAAGCATCCAGAGGGAAACAATTAATATACTATAGAGCTACAGTCAGGATAACAGCTCTGATATTAAAAGATCATAGGGCTTAGAATATAGCATTCCAGAGGGCAAAGGATCCAGGATTACAACCAAGAATCTCCTACCCAGAAAAACTAAGTATAATCCTTCAGGGGAAAAAAATGAGTATTAAATGAAATAGAGGGCTTTTTTTTCCTTTTATCTATTTTTTTCATTTGTTTTATTTTAAATTTATGGAATAAAACAACCATTTCTGTAACATGGAATAAAACAAATGATTGCACATGAAACTACAAGTCTATTCCAGACAACTTGCTATTCCTTTTAAATATATAATTATTTATTTTCCCCCTTTTTAACCCTCCACTACCCTTGCCTTAGAAATGGCTATCATTAGATCAAATGTTTGTATGTACATATGTGTGTAAGTATATGCATACATGTATGTGTGTATATATATATATATATATATATATGTAAAATCATTCTATACATACTTTCTCTGCATTCAGATAGCATCTTCCTTCATAAATCCTTTGTAGATAATTTGGGTATTTATAACAGTCAAAATGATTTATTTACTCAAAGTTGTTCTAAAAAAATATTGTTCTTGAGGCAGCTAGGTGGTGCAGTGAGTAGAGTACCAGCCCTGGAATCGGGAGGACCTGAGTTCAAATCTGGCCTCAGACACTTGGCACAGGTACTAGCTGTGTGACCTTGGGTGAGTCACTTAACCCTAATTGCCCTGCCAAAAAACAAAAAAATATATTGTTCTTACTGTACACAATGTTCTTTTGGTTCTACTAATTTCACTCTTCATTTTTTCATACATATCTATGTATGTCTTTCTAAAATCAACACACTCATCATTTTTTATAGCACAGTAGTATTCCATTGCAATCATATACTACCACTTGTTCAGCCATTCCCCAATTGACAGGCATCCCCATAATTTCCAGTTCTTTGCCACCACAAAGAGAGCTGCTATAAATATTTTAGGACATATAGGTTCTTTTCCTTTTTCCCTAATCATCTTTAGAAATATACTTAGTAGTGGTTTTGCTGGGGCAAAGAAATAGAGGATTTTCAAACATTCCTGGTGAAAAGACCAGAAAGTAATAGAAGATTTGATTTTCAAATATAAGACTCAAGAGAACCATAAAAGGTAAACAGGAAAATAGGATTTAATAAGATTAAAACATTTACATTCTTACATGGGAAAATGATACATGTAACTCCTAAGAATCTTGTCATTATTAGAGCAGTTGAAGGTGTATACATAGACAGAAGGCACATTATGAGTTGACTATGATGGGATGATATTTTTTAAAAAGGGAGGGGGTGAGAAAGAGGTTTAGAGTGGGAAAAGGGGGAAGAGAGAGATAGAATGGGGTGAATTATCTCAAATAAAGGGGCATAAAAATTTTACAATGGAGGGGATGATGGTGCAGATGTTGGGCACTGCTTGATCTTCACTCACTTCAGAATTGACTGAAAGAGGGGATAATATAAATATTCAATTGGGTATAAAAATCTATCTTGCCCTACAGGGGAATAGGAGGGTAAGAGTATAAAAAGGAGGGATAGTGATAAAAGGGAGGACAGGTTGAGAGAAGTGGTGGTCAGAAGCAAAATACTTTTGAGAAGGGACAGGGGAGAGAGAGAGAAGGAAGGGGAGAGAGAGAGGGAGAAAAAAGGAGAGAGAGAATAGGATGGAGGGAAATATACAGTAATCATAATTGTCAATGTAAATGGAATGAACTCACCCATGAAACAGAACCAGATAGATCAAAAACCAGAATCTTAAAATACGTTGTTTACAAGAAACATACTCACAGCAGAGAGACATACACAGAGTAAAAGTAAGGGAATATAGGCAAATCTATTTGCTTTAGCTGAAGTTAAAAAAAAAAAAGGTTACAGTCTTGATCTCAGATAAAGCAAAGGCAAAATTAAATCTAATTAAAAGAGATAAACAAGGAAAATACTCCTTGCTAAAGGGTACCATAGCAAAGTTTACTTCTGAGATCTATGGATAACGAAAAAAATTATTACCCAACAAGAGATTGAGAACATTACAGGATGCAAAATGGATAATTTTGATTATATTAAATTTTAAAAGTTTTGCAAAAACAAAACCAATGCAGCCATGATAAAAAGGAAAGCAGAAGTCAATGGGGAGAGGGAGAGAATTTCTAGCAAGTTTCTCTAATAAAGGCCTCATCTCTCAAATATATAGAGAACTGAGTTAAATTTATAATAATGCACGTCATTTCCCAAATTGATAAATGGTTAAAGGATATAAACAGGCCATTTTCAGATGTAGAAATCAAAGCTATCTACAGACCTATAAAACATGCTCTAAATCACTGTTCATTAGAGAAATGCAAATTAAAACCATTCTGAGGTATCACATCACACTTATCAGATTGGCTAATATGAAGGAAAAGGAAAAGTGTTGAAGGTTGTGTGGGAAAATATGAACTCTAATTCGCTGTTGGTGGAGTTGTGAACTGATCCAACTATTCTGGAGAACAGTTTGGAACTATACCCAAAGAGCTATAAAACTGTGCCTTTGACCCAGCAATATAACTACTAGGTTTGTATCCCAAAGAGGTTGATTTTTTTTAATAAAGGAAAGGGACCTATATGTTCAAACATATTTATAGCAACTCTTTTTTGTTGTGACAAAGAATTGGAAATCAAAGGGACACCCATCAATTGGGGAATGGCTGAACAAGTTGTGGTAAATGATTGTGATGGAATACTATTGTGCTATGAGAAATGACGAGCAGGATGTTAACAGAAAAATCTGGAACACTTACATG
The DNA here is from genome assembly GCA_028646595.1 of Phalanger gymnotis. Taxonomy (NCBI): domain Eukaryota; kingdom Metazoa; phylum Chordata; class Mammalia; order Diprotodontia; family Phalangeridae; genus Phalanger; species Phalanger gymnotis. The sequence goes on along the minus strand of JAQQSZ010018851.1, from coordinate 7,445 downwards.
AATTGATGCAAAGCGAAGTAAATAGAACTAAGAGAACATTGTACACAATAACTGCAATATTGTAGAATGATCAGCTAAGTGACTTTGCTATTCCCAGTAATAAAAAGATCCAAGACAATTCCAAAGGACCTATGATGAAACTGCTATCTACCTGCAGAGAAAGAACCGGAGGAATCTATACAACCTTTGTCTAATTGCTTCTCTTCTCAATGGTAGGGTAGGGGAGGGAGAGTGGGAGAGAATTAGAAACTCAAAAATATTTTTTAAAAAAAGGTTTAAATTGTTTTTATATTCTATTGGGGAAAAATAAAATATTAAAATTCAGAATATAAATTTCTCCAAAGCATTTTGAAAAAAAGAACATTCAGATATCTATTGTAATCTGGTTAACTCCAGCTTGCAAGTTCCCTGGGATTTGTAGGTCTGCCATACTTCATTCCTGGAGGAGTAGTTTGTAAATATAATCTTTGTAAATCAAATCATATCTCAAATGCCATTGCAAGCTTGGCATGCTTACAGAATTCTCCTTACCCATCCCTTTTTTGAACTATTTTTGAACAGCTAAGAATTCTTTTGAAATGAAAATAATTACTCTTTGATTTATCTAATTTAAAAATTTGGGTCTTTTCCACTAAAGTTTTCTTCTGACATTATCAGTTAGCTGTGGAAAGAACTCTGGATTCTTCTTTTAAAATTCTTTTTATTGGGGCAGCTAGGTGGTGCAGTGCACTGGGCCTGGAGTCAGGATGACCTGAGTTCAATTCTGGCCTCAGAAACTAGACATACTTACTAGCTGTGTGACCTTGGGCAAGTCATTTAATCCCAATTGCCCTGCCTTCCCCCCTCCAAATTTTTTTTAAAAATAAAATTATTTTTATTATTATGAATTTGACAATCACTAAGAAACGTGAATAGTTTCTCATACAAAGAAAAGCAAAAAAAAAGAGAAATTTCCATACGAATCCATAAACCTACACTATGTGGTTTTTAAAAGTATATTTCAAATTTAACATACTAGCTCCAAAACCACCCTGCTTGTCTCTGTCTTCTGACCTTCCTTCAGTTTTCTTCTGTGGAGAAACAATCTGATTCATGCTCATAATCCAAATAGAAAGCATATGTTTCTACTCCTCTTCCTCTTTTCATTTCATTGAGCCTAAATCTCAGTCTCTGGTTCTCGTACTTACTTTGTTTTGTTTTGTTTTGTTTTTTTTAAGGTTCGTTTAATGACCCACACTACTAAGGTACAGTTAACTTTGCTGGTAATTCCCTCTCCAACTCCATGCTACTTTTTATACCTCACTGTCTCTACTGTTTACAAATTCATACGTGTGTATACACATATGTTCAATCTTCCTTTGTCCAGTTCAGATAAAACTGAAGTTTATGAGATTCCCAAAGCACCTTCACTTTCCTCTTCATTTATATACTCTTTTTCTCACATATGGCATTCATGAGATATGAGTTCCTCTGCCTTTCTTCCTTATTTTTTTCCTTAGAGTATTATTTTTGCTCTATCTTTTCTTTCCTCTCTTAAAACCAACAAAATAGGAAAAATAGTACCCCAAGGCCCTGTGTTTATCTTATCTCCCTCTATAATTCTTGAAGTTGTTGGAGTTTTGAAGACATTCATCTCTTTTCCCAATACAGCATAAGTAATTCATCATCATTTACCGCTTTCCAATTGCCCCAAAGGGGCAGCTAGGTGGAACAATGGATGGAGTGCCACCCTGGAATCAAGAACACCTAAGTTCAAATCCGGCCTCAGACACTTACTAGCTGTATGACCCTGGGCAAGTCACTTACCCCTGTTTGCCTCAGTTTTCTCATCTGTAAAATGAGTACGAGAAGAAAACGGCAAACCACTTGAGTATCTTTGGCAAGAAAGCCCTATATGGGGTCACATAGAGTCAGATATGAGTGAAATGATTGAACAGAACACACATTAGAGATTCAGTCTGAAATGTCTAGTAGACAGTTCATCTTGCTGCTGCTGCAGCTGCTGTTCGCCCTTCATTTTCAAAGAGGACTATGACATCAGGGAGGAGATGCCATGACTTCATAATGTGGAACTGGAACTCAGGAGAGGGGCTAGGGCTGGATACTTAGATCATTAGAGTCATCACCATGGTAATTAACCTATGGGAGCTGGTGAAGTCACCAAGTGAAAGAATTTTACTGGAAAGGGAGGAGAGCTATAGGATATAGTTGGTAGGCATAATGGAACTTAAGGGTTTTGTGGGGGTTTTGTTTTGTTTTAAGGATAAAAGAGACATGGAAGTATATTTAAGCAAATTTAGCATATTTGGATGGGAAAAGTAGATAGGAAAAACTGATGGTTAGAGGAAGATATAATAGTAGGGGCAATTTTCTGGCAAAGATGAGAAGGGATTGGATTAAGTTGCCTTGTAAAGGATAAAGAGAAGAGCCACCTTTTAATCAGAAGTAGAATAAAGGAGTAAATAGTGGGGGTAATGTTGATGGGTTGTGAGAGGAGATGAGAACCAGAAGCTTTAAGTCATTGATTTTTGTAAAGCATGAGGGAAGGCCTTTAAATGAAAGAACAAACGAAGGCTTGAGGAAAGAAGAAAAAGCTTGGAACATTGTAGAGAGTGACACAGAATCAATTAAGCATGAACTGTGGCGAGGGCTGAGTTAAGATTTGATAACATAAATTTATAGTGGACCCAGTAGGCATGGCTAAATCACTTCCTCCAGCTCTGATTAGTATCATGTGAATAGAAAGGGCAGATGGTGGGAGAAATCCAGGGTTGTCATTTGGCAAGGCATGAGCAGTGATGAAGTGAAGGGATAGTGTAAAGTTGAACTTGTTTATCAAGGAGTCAAGATAGAAAAGAGAAGAGAGAATAGCTCATGTAGGGGTGATGGCTTGGGAGAGTACAGAGTAGTAGAGAGATTGCAGGTCAATGTGATGATACAAACTAGGTTTAAGTCAAAGTAGTAAGGTAGAGGGAGAGATGAATTGGTAGGATAGTGTATTCAGATAAAGGAATGTAAGAATTCTCAGTCATGGAATTGGAATAATGACGGAACAGGAATAAATCTTGTAGATTATTATAAACCCAATTTGAGCCACTCATTGCTCCTGTACTCTCAATCCCATAGAATTTCTTCAATTGAGATTTTTTGTATTTTAGCCTTTAAAAAGTTTTGACTTTACATTCTTTTTTGTTTGGTTGGTTTTAAAATTAATTCATTTTTAGTTTTCCACATTCACTTCCATAAAATTTTGAGTTTTAAATTTTCTCCTCCTCCCTCTCCTCCCCCTCCCCAAAACAGCAAACAATCTGATATAGGCTCTATGTATACATTCAATTAAACATATTTTTACATGAGTCATGTTGTAAAAAAAGAATTAGAACCAATGAGAGGAACCACAAGAAAGAAGAAACAAAACAAAAGAGTGAGAGAGAGAGAGAGAGAGAGAGAGAGAGAGAACAAATGGTATGCTTCAATTTGCATTCAGACTCTAAAGTTCTTTCTCTAGATGTGGATGGCATTTTCCATCATGAGTCTTTTGGAGTTGTCTTAGGTCCTTGCATTGCTGAGAAGAGCTAAGTCTATCAAAATTAGTCATCACACAATTTTGCTGTTACTGTGTACAAATGTTCTCCTGGTTACACATACTTTCAAAGGTTATCTTAATAGAACACCAGAATTATCTCTGGTAACTGTTGTCGTTGTTCCTTTATTCTCAAAGAGGACCAATGCCATCAAAAGAGCAATGTCTTGACTTGCAAGTGAACTGGACTTAAGTGAGACAGAGCTGTGCAAAGTCACAAGCTTCACTGTCTCTTCCAGAGTCACTGGAGTCCAGTGGCAAGACACAGGTCAAGACAACTGGCGATGCCCTGCCCCCAGTAACCTGAATACTTGCTAGAAATTCTCTTATTGTTTAACCACTATAAAAGCCTTATATTATTCCATTAATTAATTTGTCAAAAATATCCATTTTCTACTTTGTTCCAGACACTATTCTAAGAGATGGGATATAGAGAAAAAAATTAAATAGCCCCAGCTCTCGAGAAGCATCTAGTTCATGTCTGAACCCAAAACGCAGGCTGAGAATATCCTCCTGTGCTGTGTAACAGTCTGGGATTATTCTAAGCATAGTACCTGCCATAGAGTAGGCACTTGATAAATGTTTGTTGGTTTGTCTGTTTGATTGATTAATTCTACATTGGGCTACTGTTTCTTGGTCAACTGTAGAGAAACCAAACTCTGACAGCACTGAACTGGATCACTGCATCCCTCATCCGTCTCTTTAGAAGTGGATTTAAAGGTATTTTTTGAATGATTAAGTGTGCTTGGAACCATTTCCTAATCAAAGCCTACCATGCCAGTGGAAAGGCCATTATGACAAATCAAAATTCCTCTAGAGACCGACATGCTCTAGAGGATGACTATAAAATGCAGATGAATGGGTGTGCATAGAGTTAAAATAAATGTATATATTAGAATTATAGTACAGTGCTAAATTGCCAAATGTTTCAACCTGAAGATTAAAGTGCTTAGAATAGAGTTAAAAAGAAGATATATTAGCTAATTATACCTAGAATGGCTTTTTTATTAAAAGCTTGTGAAATCTTTTGCCTATTATCCTTGCATATCATCTGACCTACAGAGTAGGATTTCTTTCTTACTTAGTAACACAGTCAAAATGGGACTATGTGAATTACAATAACATGCCTCCTTGGTTTGTCTTTACAGCCTTATTTCACATCATTCTGTTCCACAAACTGTACATTCCAGCCAAATCCAACTTCAAGCCATTTACTGAACTATACATTCCATCTCTCACCTCTATTATTCTCACCAGCCACTCCTCATGCCTGGAATGCACTTTCTCCTCAACTAAGCCTCTCAAAATCCTTCTCTCCTTTTAAGGCATAGGTCAGGTGTCATTTTTTCCCACCCAGCTGACCTCCTGGATTTGATCTTCCAAAACTCAACAGTCTGCCAGATGAAATCAACTCTGCATCTCACACCACTTCAGCACTCCTTGCCACTGGGGTCCTTCCCTCCAGATTGGAGTGGGGAAAAGTTGAATATTGGAGAGCTCCTCCCTAATCCTTCCTTGTTTTCTCCTGATATCTCCTGGATAATGGCATCCATCTATCCACTTAAGCTGAGCAGTTTGTTTTGCTTATATACCTGTGTAAGGCTGTTGTGAAGCATTTTTTTCAAATCGATCACTTGGTCAGTCATTTAATCAATAAGAATTATTGTGTCTACTATGTCCCATGCACTATACTAGGTGATGAGACTATATGTACAAAGAAACAACCTCTACTCTTAAGGACCTACCTTACATTTTAATAAGGTAACTATATATATATATATATATATATATATATATATATAAATTTAATAAATACAAAATAGCTAAATATAGTAAAAAAAAATTCACTCCAATAATAAGCATCAGATACCAACCAAGGAAAATAAGTCTGATCCCTTTGAGAAATCCAACAACTAGAAGCAAGTGTCCAAACATTTAAAACAGTGTTTCAAGTCACAGTAATCTGAAAGCGAAATATTTGACTGTTGTGAGTCTGCGTTTCCATAGGTAGAATCTATTCCTTACATTTTGTTTCATTTTAAATACTTATAAATTTTATTAATTAATTTCCTTGGCTCATCCCACTAAGTTAATAGAAGGATCAGTAAATAAATTTGATCTTTGTTGCATAAAGGTTTTGCATACCTTGAGATACATTTTGCACTTCAAATTTTCTAATTAAACCTGTATTGAAAGGCCAGAAAATTTCCTAGTCATCATACACAATAGAAACAACTTTCCAATATAGCAAGCTGGACTTCAGGTTCAAAATTTACAAATTTAAGGTTTTATTTAAAGTGGATGATATTTATGGCTGGCTTAAATCTCAGTGGTTATCTAGTATGACTACTACCAAGTTTCCTTATGAAGAAAATTGTTTGTGGCCACACAAAAAAAGACCCACAGGGAGGCATGAATAGATATCTCTTGAGTCTTTTCCACCTGTATCTCTCCAAGGGAGACTTAGATTCCTGCCATTAGAGGAAGCGAGATTGACTCCATAACATTAGCCTCTCTTTTCTACCTAGAGAGAGGGTGCTGGGCTAGAATTATACCTAATCTGTCTGTCTCCCTCCCCTAAATATTGTAGTCTAAAGAAAAAAAATTGGTTCAAGATGAACTCTTGCTCACTGTCCCTTAATGGAGAAAGCAGCCCCAAGCTATCTAGCCAAGAGTTGAATCTCTTCCCACCAAATCCCAGTTACACAAAAGCCACATATAGTAAACAGGACATAAAATTATTTATACAAGCTGATAGCAAACAGAAATCAAAAAAGTTATATAGATGAAAAAAATACCAGCCAATACGTGAGAGAATGAGCTCTCCCACTGGGAACAAGATAAATCAACTCACTGAAGAAAGAGATCCTCCATTCTCACTCAGAAGAAAATTCTCCAAAGTCTTCAGTATGGTAATCTCAAGATAGATACATGATCAAGATCATGGTTTCTGTATGATGACTTCTCCTTGGAGTCTTTTCTCTCCCTTCACAAGCATATCCCTGAAGAGAATCTGAAACTCTATGTCTTCCCTCTTGAAGCTGGAAGTCATAAGACAAAGATCTGTCCTCTCTCAAATTTTTGACAACTCTGACCTGCATGCAGGCACACAGCATTGAGTAATCAGTCTCTAACAATAAGAAGAGTTTTATGCAATTGGGTTTTAATTCTGTAATTTGCCTAACTTTATATAGACAACAAAGCTAGATTTAAACCCAGGTCTTCTGACTTGAAACACAAAGAATTCTCTTTCCACTACACAATGCTACACCCCTTCAAGTCATTATTTTGTTTACATACTAGCCTATTTGATATTTTACCTGATATCGTTCTAATCACCTGGAATCTCTCCACAGTCTTTATCATCTTTCCAATTCAAAGCCCACCTCGTTGATGGGCTTCCAATTCAAAGCCCACCCCTAACCATCAGAGCTAGGCAGTAATCTATTTCTCCTTGGATTTCCTTCATAATTTATTGTCTGTGGCTCTCATTTGATACAGATCATGTATTGCCTAATAGTTTCAGCCACCTTCTCAGTTCTCAGTGAGATAGCTTTGTCATTGGTAGATGAAGTGCTTGTCTTGGAGTCCAGAAAATTTGAGTTCAAATTTTGATATTCTGCTGCTATGAACAAGTCACTTAACCTCTAAGTACCTCAAGACACACAGAAGTTCCATAAAAGGTTCCTAAGTCATAGAGAGGTTGCCAAAATCAGTTTCCTAATCCATATATAAAAAGGTAAGATAAAGTTTCCAGATCTTAGCTTCATGGATTTCTGGGAATTGTTAACCAAATGGATAAAGATAAATTCACCTACCATAGAAGGAAAGTATCATAAGAGAAGTGTATCAGAAAAAGAGA
>JAQQSZ010018850.1:0-10492 GCA_028646595.1 Phalanger gymnotis | reverse complement strand
TTTTTTTTATCTTCTTCCTCCTTCTTTCCTGTTGGGTAAGCTACACACCTGAGTATGTATGGTATTCCCTCTTCAGGTCAAATCTGATGAGGGCCAGATTCACTCATTCCTCCTCACCTGCCTTCTCTTCTCTTCCTACAGAAGTGCTTTTTCTTGCCACTTAGTTTCTCCATTTCTTAAAAGTGACAATCTCATTTGGCAAGTTTATTTTGAGTTGTACACGTTTACTAGCAAAGGCACATATTAGCCCTACTGGCATTTTTGTTTCTGTCTCAGTCTGTTTCTCTCTAACATATTCATCATGGTGGGTCTCCTTGAGGGTGGTAAAGTTGTCTTCCAGTTTTCTTTAGTTTTATTTTTTTTTTGGTGGGGGGGGGGGGACGCATGGCAACTGGGATTAAGTAACTTACCCAAGGTCACACAGCTAGTAAGTGTGTCAAGTGTCTGAGGCTGGATTTGAACTCAGGTCCTCCTGACTCCAGGGCCAGTGCTCTACTCACTGCACCACCTAGTTGCCCCTGTCTTCCCGTTTTCTTGATGCCAGCCAAAGCTAATATCTCCTCCTACAGTGGAGCAAAGAAGTTTTCCATAAAGCCGATACTTGGTTGGAGGCCATCCTGCCACATTTATTGTTCAATCTCTCTTTCTTTTCAATCCCTACTGCTTTCATTTTACATCTTTTGTTCTTCCATTCTTTCTATCAACTAGCTCTCACTGAGACCTGGCTTCCACCAAATCACAGGTCAAGATGAAGGAGTTGGAATACTCTTTTTTTCCTGTTGCCACTTCCGGGTTCTCCTGATGCTACCATCACTCAGTAACCTCTTCTCCTTTAAGATTCACTCAGTACACACACATACACACACACGTATATATGCATATATAGTATATATATATGTGTATATGCACACACATATATGTCTATCAAATGTCACCCAAACAAAATTCTGATTAACTATTATCTATAGACCTCCAGGACTCTCCACTTCCTTTCTCAAAAAGTTCAGTGTCTAGCTCATGGTCTTTCTCTCCTTGACTCCTGCCCTCAATACTAGAGAACTGCAGCATATGTAGTGATATTCCTTCAAATACTCTAACCTCACAATTCCTCAGCTTAACCATTTCATATGAGCTATTCCTCCACCCCACCTTAGCTACACAAAGATGGTCATAACCATGATTTTTCTATCACTCACAAATGCACCACTTCTTGAAATTCGCTTTTCTTACGTGGTAAGACAATTTCTGGCTCAACTTTTTTGCCACTATTTACTTAAGATGAGTAGATCACATAACTAGCTAGAGTCTGCAAAATCAAGCTAAAATATCAAACATAGCTTCAGTATTAACTGGTTGGATCCTACTCTCTGTAAATTTACAGCTTGGGATATCAGCTATAGCCCCAGCATTTACCAATTAGTTTCCCATTTTACCTGACATGGATCTTCCCTTTCTGCTGTTTATTTTTTGGTCTGTAAATCATCATCTTCCTTTATTTACTCTTTGAAATTCCATTGTACTGATTCTGCTTATATAACCAAAACATATAGAAGATTACTAAAAGTGTTGCTCAGGGTTCACTGATTTTTCCATACAGTGAATCTATGCTGTGACCTTCATTAATTGTTTCTTTTTAAAAATCATATCTCTGTATCATTGATTGCATAATTGGAAAAGTACATATCAGTGGATCCTGGGACAATTTTTGTCACATTGATCACAATCTATTGGCATTCTGCCCCTCCCTCAGCTTTCCCAGCCAATCACTATTGTTCATCCACGGCCATGATCTCCAATCCTTTGATCCCACCTCAGTTCTTTCTCAGGCCATTACTCCTACACTAGCTACACTCTTCTAGATTCCCCATCTTGACTCCTGGTTAAACCAGTTCAACCCTATACTGTCCCCTTCTCTTTATTTCTTGTCTCCTTATCATATTGCAGATCTCATCTAGCCAAGTCTCAGCCTTACATAACTCCCAGCATCTTTTAGCCTTCCCTCCTATACACAACATACTTGTTGCAGGAAGGGGTTATACCCTAGGTGTTGGGAGGATGTTTGTGTGTTTGCGTGTTTTTCTTGCTATATCTTTGAAACATATATTCCATAGTAAAAGCTAATCTAACTGTTTGGAAGTGGGGGGAAAAGGAAAAGTTGAGGGAACACAGTAAGGAACCAATGGCAGAGAGCCTAGACATCCCCAAATTATTTTAAAGATACCAGAGAACCCTACAGTAGGGGTGAAATGTAACACACTTAGCCTTCAAGCAGTGGAGGCCAAGATGATTGCTGGTACAGTAAGAAAGGCAAGATGAAAGCATAGGTAAAAGATAGAATAGTATATTATCTGTCGTTTTTAATTTCCTGATCATTCTAGTTTGTTGTATTCTGTTTTATCCCTAGAACAGAATAGAACAAAAGTATTGCTTTGAATTAATGCAGTTCTATCCTAGAATAAGTGCTTAGTAAATATTTTCATGTTAAAATACATTTAAGTATTAAACCATTTTCTACAGACATATAAAAACTAAAATGTTTTTATTTGCAAAATATTCATTTCTTTTCTATTTCTTAGTACTATTTGTTCAATACATTAATTCCCTGGGAATTGTGTCATAACAAATGCAAATTCAGAGCCTTTTAAGCTGGTGGCTAAAATTTTAGTGTCCTCATTTCTGGTTTTCTGCATTTAACAATATAAGAAAATATGTAGTTACCTAATTAGTTTTCCCCAGTGTCTGCTAGTAGTCAAAACATTAAGGTTTTAATTTTTTTTCTGTAGCTGACATCAATAGAGTACATTGCTTTAAGCATTAATGCCATCTTGCTGTTCTCAGAACACAGTGTACACAATCTCCAAAACATCTGTCAGAGTGCTATAAAATCAAGTGGAGTGGTGATGAAAATATGTTCCATTTTAGATGATCTGTGGCTTAAAGAACTTTTTGTTTGATGAAAATAAGTTGTCACAACGGAATTACTTCTATATGTTATTCATTTTCAGGATACTATATGTTGAAGGTTTTCTTCTTTCTGCCAATCTAAAGTAGTAGTATTTTAGATCATTTTAGATGTCAGATTGTGTTTATTTTTATCACTAGCTGGTGGCGAAATGCAAGTAATCAAAACAATGATCACTTGTATTTCTTTGAAAGTAAAAATAGAAAGCTAGTAGAATCGTTCAAAGAGAAACAGATGGTTTGGGAAATATAGAGGAGCTGGTAACCCAGAATTTTATCATTAGGAAACCCCTATAAGTCTCTGCTAACTTGAACTTCTCAGCATCTATAATAGGAAAATATTTGTTATTCATAATAATGACTCTGAGTTACTGCAAGATCCTTAAGTGCCTTTTTGCCATCAACTACAGATTAAGTCAATCAAGCTGAAACTATGTGAAACAGTGTTTAAAGATATTCAGCTGTTTTCTAAGTCTTTGGAACATGTAATTTCATTTATCATAACTTTTGGACATTTATGTTAGTAATTTCATAGATTACAAAGACCCAATACTCCTACTATTGCATTTTAAGAAGTAATGGCATAAATTTTAAGCAGAACATATGATTACGTAAAGAAGATTTTCCCCACCTGTACAGGCATACCTTGGAGATATTTTGAGTTTGGTTCCAGACTACTGCAATAAAGTGAATATTGCAATGACGTGAGTCGCATGAAATTTTTGGTTTCTTATTGCATGTAAAAGTTATGTTTACACTATACTATAACCTGTTAAGCATGCAATAACATTATGTCTAAAATATTTATATACCTTAATTTAAAATATTTTATTGCTAAAAAAAAAAATGCTAACCATCATGTGAGCCTTCCGTGAGTTGTAATCTTTTTGGTGGTGAAGGGTCTTGCCTTGATGTTGCTGGCTGCTGACTGATCAGGGTAGTAGTTGCTGCAGGTTGGAGTGACTGTGGCAATTTATTAAAATAAGACAACAATGAAGTTTGCCACATCTATTAACTCTTCCTTTCATGAAAGATTTTTCTGTAGCACGTGATGTTTGATAGCATTTTACCCACAGTAGAATTTCTTTCAAAATTGGAGTCAATTTTTTCAAACCCTGCTGCTACTTTATCATCTAGGTTTACATAATAATCTTCAATATTCTTGTGCCTCAGGGAATAGGGAGGCCCAAAGACACGGCCAGTTGGTGGAGCGGTTAGCACACACAGTGTCTCACGTAAGCATGGTTTGTAGAACCCCAAAACAATTACAGTAGTAACATCAAAGATCGTTGATTACAGATCACCATAACAAATATACTAATAATGAAAAAGTTTGAAGTATATCAAGAATTACCAAAATGTGACACAAAGACACAATGTGAGCATATGCTATTGGAAAAATGGAACCGAAAGACTTCTTGATGCAGGGTTGCCACAAACTTTCAATTTGTAAAAAAATGAAACAAAACGCAGTATCTATTAAGCACAACAAAATGAAGTGCAATAAAACAAGACACGCCTGTATTGGATAATGGTTTATTGTACATGAAATAGTGGAGGTAAGGTAATCGCTATTGTTAATGACTAAAATATAGCATGATTCTAATTCATGGGAAAAGTAGTAGTCTAGTTTCTTTAGTCAAACAATCAATCAAAACATATTTATAAAGCACTTACTATGTGTGGGACAGCATTCTAGGCGTTGAGGATACAAAGAAAAAAATGAAATTGTCCCTGCTTTTAGGGAACTTACTTTTTCCAAGGGAGAAAATACGCCCATTAGTATCTATCTATAGAATACTAACCAAAAAATATAAGATAATTTGAGAAAAGGGGCTTTTGGATCTAAAGGGGATCAGGAAAGACTCCATATAGAAGGTGATAATTTAATGTAGTCTTGAAGAAAACAAGGAATTCTAAGAAATAGATGTGAGAAGGCTGTGCTTTTTAAGCATGGGGCAGACCATACAAGAGCAGAAGTAAAAGAGATAAAGTGTATATAGTATGAGGAACAGTAAGAAGGACAGTTTAGCCCAGCTGTTAGATGCGGGAAGGGGGAATGCTGTATAATAAGGCTGGTTACCCAGTTGTAAAAGACTTTAAATGCCAAAAAGAGGAATTTGCATTTTATCCTCGAGGTAACAAGAATCTATTAAAGTTCATCAATAGGGGAACCACCTATTCAGATTAGTTTTAGGAAAATCACTCTGGCATCTCTGCAATAGATTTAGAGAGGAGAGACTTAAGGCAAAAAGACCAATTTGGAAGCTGTTACAATGGTCCAGGAAAAAAAGTGTTAAGGGACTCACTATGATGATGACCAGGTGAGTAGAAAGAAGCGATCAGATATAAGAGATGTTATTGAGATAGAAATGGCAGGATTTGATGACTCAGTGGGTGTGTTGCGTGATGGAGAGTGAAGAGTTGAGGATGGCCCTGACATTGAGAACCTGGGATACTGGAAGGATGGTGGTATCCTTGAAAGAAATAAGAAAGTTTGAAAGAGGAATGAGTTTTGAGAGAAGAGCATGATTTCTGTCTTGGACGTATCCCTCCCCTCCAACTCACTCTTGTATTTGTGGGGTGGGTTCCATTGAGGGTAGCTGCTGCCCCATGTTCATGATATTCTCTGGGTGTGCACATTTAAAACTATTGCTTATGATCTCCCACAATAATAGTTAGCCAGTAGACACAATTGGAGAAGGAAATGGCAAACCACTCTAGTATCTGTCAAGAAAACTCCGCAACAAAAGTCCATGGGATCACATAGAGCTGGACATATCTGAATGGCTGAACGACAACAACAACAAAATACAATAGTAAAAAGATATTCTCACCATAAACCTAGGGCTCATTCTCTTAACTCATGTAGCATCATCAGAAAGACTGGACACATATTTAATATGTAACAGTATGGTACGCACATATGTAATGCAGGTGGCCAAGGCAACCCACGTCCTAAGAACTGCAGGATGCTGATGTCCAAATTTTTCTTGTTGTAGGGTCTTCATGTGCTCCTTCCCCTGGCCCTGGATGTAATGTCTCTCCTGGGCAATTTGCTCATCTGGGTTTCCCGTGCCAATTCCTCTCCATAGCTTAACTTCTGACTTCCAGGGATAATTCTCTCTTAACTCTATTGTTAGATCTCTTCTTTACTTCCAAGGGCTACACTGCATAGAGCTGCCTCCACTGTGACCACCTCTTTGTTCTGACCTACTGGGTATGGTTTCTCCTACTGAGCAAGTATTGTGATTGCAAGATACCATTAACAATGGGTGAAGAAGGAGAGGGAAATATTCTTCCTGCCTGCTGCTTTCTGGAAGAAGCACAAGAGAAAAACAGTGTTATCCCCTTTTACAAGCTGGGGTTTCCATGTATATATGACTATTCTCAGATTTCTAGGAGTCATGTTTAACAAAGTTTTCTTTCTTCAGCAGTGTCTACAGCTGGCAAGCTAGGTTCTTAAAAGTCTACCCAGGCTGATCTTTAGTCATCTAATGGCAACTTGCCCTCATAATTCCATCAAGGAAGAACTTCATCACACTTCATAAAGGGGTAGTAAAATGAAAGAAATATGTGCATTGAAGTCATTGACACCTTGCCTTTCATAATTTTTTTTATTTTTAAAAATATATCTTATCTCATTAAACATTTCTCAATTACATGTAATTTTAATATTCATTTTTAAAAATTGAGCTCTAAATTCTGTCCCTCCCTCCTCATCTTGAGAAAGCAAGCAATATGATCATGCAAAACATTTTCCATATTAGCCATGTTGCAAAAGAAACACACACATACACTCAAATAAGAGAAATAAAGAAAAATTTATAAGTATGCTTCAATGTGCAGACAGAGTTCATCAGTTCTCTCTCTGGAGATGGAGGGGTTCATAGGTTCTATAGAATTGTTTTAGATCGTCGTCTTCATCAGAGTGGCTAAGTCTTTCACAGTTGATCATTGATACAATATTGTTGTTACTGTGTACAATGTTCTGATTCCACTCACTTCACTTTGCACAAGTTCATATAAATCATCCCAGGTTTTTTTGAAACTATCCTGTTCTTCATTTCTTATAGCACAATTGTATTCCATCGCCATCGCATATTGCAACTTGCTCAGCCATTGACAGGCATTTCCTCAATTTCTAATACTTTGCCACCACCAAAAGAGCTGCAATAAATGTTCTTGTATGAATAGTCTTTTCTCTTTTCTTTGATCTCTTCGGGATGCAGACCTGCTAGTGGTATTGTTTCAAAGGATACTCACAGTTTCATAGTCCTTTGGGAGTAGTTCCAAATTGTTCTCTGGAACTGTTGAACTCTACCAACAGTATATCAGAGTCCCAATTTTTCCGCATTTGTCCTTCAGAATCTGTCATTTTTCTTTTCTGTAATGTTAGCCAATCCTATAGATGTGAGATGGGGTATCTCAGAGTTGTTTCAATTTTCATTTTTCTAGTCAACAGTGATTTACAGCATAGTTTTGATTTCTTCTTCTGAAGACTGCCTGTTCTTATTCTTTGACCATTTATCAACTGGGGAATGGCTTGTTTGTTTGTTTTTTTTTTTTTTTTATAAATTTTACTGATATAAAGCTAGCCTTGTCATAGTATGTGATCTTTGTGATATATTGCTGTAATCTCCTTGCTAGTATTTTATTTACAACTTTTCTACTGATATTTATTAAGAAATTGTCTGTAGATTTCTTTCTTCATTTTTGTACTCCCTCATTTAGGTATCAAAACCATATTTGTGTCATAAAAGGAATTTGGTAGAACTCCTTCTTGACCTATTTTTTTTGAAATAGCTTATACAGTTTTGGGATTAATTTTTCTTTTAGTGTTTGGTAGAATTCATTTGTAAGTCCACCTGGTCCTGGGATTTTTTTTCCTAGAGAGCTCATTTATGGCTTGTTCAATTTCTTTTTCTAAGATAGGTTATTTCCTCTTCAATTAACCTGGCAATTTATATTTTTTTGAAATATTGATCCATTTCACTTACATTGTCAGTTTTACTGGCATATAATTAAACAAAAGAACTCTTAATAATCACATCTTTATTTCTGGTGTATTTAGCCCTTTTATTTTTGATAATAGAAATTTAGTTTTCTTCTTTCTTTTTTTAAAATCAAATTATTCAATGGCTTGTCTATTTCATTATTTTTCCCCATAAAACCAGCTCCTAGTTTTATTTATTAGTTCAATGGTTTCTTTTTTTTGCTTTCAATTTTATTAATCTCTCCTTTGATTTTTGTGATTTTAGGCTTTTTAATTTGTTCTTTTTCTAGTTTTTTAAATTGTATGCCCAATTCATTGATCTCCTTTTTCTATATTTTATTGATGTATATGTTTAGAGAAATAAAATTTTCCCTAACTACTGCTTTGGCTGTATCTCATAAGTTTTACTATGTTGTCTCATTGTTGTTATTTTCTTTAATGAAATTATTTATTATTTCTATGATTTGTTCTTTGACTTACTAATTCTTTAGTGCTAGATTATTCAGTTTCCAATTAATTTTTAATCTATGTTTTCATGGCCCTTTGTTGAATGTAATTTTTATTGCATTATGATCTGAAAAGAATGCATTTAATATTTCTCCGTTTCTTCATTTGTTTGTAAGGTTTTTATGTCCTACTATGTGGTCAATTTTTGGATAGGTGCCATATACTACTGAGAAAATGGTACACTCCTTTCCATTTCCATTCAGTTTTCTCCACAGATCTATCATATTTAACTTTTCTAAGGTTCTATTCATCTCCCTAAGTTCTTTCTTACTCATTTTATGGTTAGATTTGTCTAGTTCTGAGAGGGAAAACTTGAGGTCCCCCACTAGTATAGTTTTATTGTCTATTTCCTCCTGTAATTCACTGAATTTTTCTTTAAGAATTCAGATGCTATGCCATTTGGTGCATATAGGTTTAATATTGATATTACTACATTGTCTCTGATGCCCTTTAGCAAGATGTAGTTTCCCTGTTTATCTCTTTTAATTAGGTCTATTTTTGCTTTTGCTTTGTCTAAGGTCATGATTGCTTTAGTTTGAGTGCCTTAGTTTGAGTGTGTGTATATGTGTGTGTGTGTGTGTGTGTGTGTGTGTGTGTGTGTGTGTGTGTGTGTACATATTTCCCCTCTTTGATTTCCCGTCATTTAGATGAGAGCGAAGTTCAACTGTTGTCTGCCCTCCCCCTATTTTCTCCTTCACTGCAAAAGCTCTTCCTTGTGCACTTCCTTTATGTGAGGTAACTTCTCCCATTCTTTCTTTCCTTTCCCCTTTCTTTAGGGCATCCCTTTTTCTCACCCATCCTTTTTTTTTAACTTTTTTTTTACATCATCACAACATAACTGACTCACTCCTGTATCCTCTATCTATGCAGACTCCTTCTAATTGCCCCAATAGTGATAAAGTTCTTAGATGCCACATCTATCATCTTCCCATATAGAGATGGGAACAGTTTAACCTTATTAGTCTCTTATGATTTCTCTTTTATGTTTACCCTTTTTATGCTTCTCTTGAGTTTTATATTTGAAAGTCAGATTTTCTCTTCAGTTGTTGTCTTTTCATCAGGGATGCTTGAAAGTCCTCTCTTTCATTACATATCCTTTTCTCCCCTTGAAAGATTATACTCAGTTTTCTGGGCTAAGTTAGTCTTGGTTGTAATTCTAGCTCCTTTCATCCTTCCAGAATGACATATTCCAAGCCCTCTGTTCCTTTAAAGTGGCAGCTGCTAAATCTTGTGTGATCCTAACTATGATTTCCCAATATCTAAATGGTTTCTTTGTGGCTATTTGAAGTATTTTCTCTTTGACTTGGGGGCTCTGAAATTCGGCTATAATATTTCTGGGCATTTTGATTTTGAGATCTCTTTCAGGTGATGATTGATGAATTCTTTCCATTTCTATTTTACCCTCTGGTTCTAGAATATTTGGACAGTATTCCTTCATAATTTCTTGAAATATGGTGTCTAGGCTTTTTCTCTGATCATGGCTTTTAGGTAGTCCAAAAATTATTAAACTTTCTCTCCTTGATCTATTTTCCAAGTCAATTGTTTTTCTGATGAGGCATTTAACCATTTCTTCTGTTTTGCATTCTTCTGACATTGTTTTATTGTTTCTTTTTTTTAATATGTTTAGTTTTCAGCATTGATTTTCATAGGAGTTTGAATTATAAATTTTCTCTCCATTTCCACCCCCCCCACTCCAAGATGGCATACACTCTGGTTTCCCTGTTCCCCCGTCAGCCCTCCCCTCCATCACCCCACTCCCCTCCCATCCCCCTTTCCCTTCCTTTCTTGTTGGGCAAGATAAATCTCTACGACCCATTGCCTGTGCATCTTATTTTCTAGTTGCATGAAAAAAAAACCTTTTTTACTTTTGAACATCTATTTTTTTTAAAACCTTGAGTTCCAAATTCTCTCCTCTCTTCCCTTCCCATCCACCCTCCCTAAGAAGTCAAGCAATTTAACATGGGCTACGTGCGTATCATTATGTATAACCCTTCCACGACACTCATGTTGTGAAAGACTAACTGTATT
>JAQQSZ010018849.1:0-10492 GCA_028646595.1 Phalanger gymnotis | reverse complement strand
AGTGTACGAAGATGACCTCTATGTGGGGGATTCTCTGAGTTTGGGAAGGTCTCTTCTTTCCGGACTTGTTTAGGTTCTCCTCCCCTTAATGCTGACTAGAAGCAATTAGTTCAAACCCTCCTTTACTGGGTGTGGGGATATGGGGAGAGGTTGGACTACAGCATTTTCAAATGCTTGAGGGGTGAGTTGGACCATCGGATTTCAAAGGGCTTGGGGGGGGGTTACCAAGAGGACCACAATGACTTCTAGGTAGGGCCTTTTGTTTGAGTTTGGCAAGTCTCTCCCCCCTCACTTGGCTTCCTCAGGTTTTTTTCCTTCTCTTAGCCCCACCCCCTCCCCTCCTCAGATGAGGACAGTTTAAACTAGTTGATTCTCTAGGAGTCCCTAGTGGGGGGCCCCTGGCCTGGGTGCTCTAACATCTGTCATATTGTTCTAGATTATAAAAGACAAACCAAACCAGTGGAGAGAACATGTCGTTTTATTGTGGTAACAGGTTCTCAGAGGGGACAAAGCCATCACAGGTTATTGACGTCATAGTCTTCGTTGTCTTCATCAGGCACTTCGCTCTGTGATGGTTGGGTTGCTGTGCTTTCCATATCAGAGGTCTCCTCTTGTATTTCCTGTTCTTGTAGCTCTTCTTCCATATCCCCGAGGAGCTCCCTGGAGATGAGCTGCCGGGCAAACTTCATGTTTAGGCCCTCGTTGTAATGGAGCTTCCTCTTTAACTCGAACTGCCGCCTGAAATCTTCCTTGTCTTCACTGGTCTCACCCCAGCGGATCAGAAACTTGGGTTCCGTGCCCTGGGCTAATGCTAGCCTCCGGGCCAAGAACTCGGGGACCAGGGTTTCCGAGATCTCCGAGTCGCTGTTGTATTCGTCTTCTGTGTCTCCGATCACGGAGTGGTAGGGCGTTCTGGGTTCGTCGATATTCGGAAGCCCATAGTCTTTATCTGCTCGGTGGCAAGTGGCCAGGATGTTCATTTCGTCCCACCTCTGGAACTTCTTCCTCAGCCCCTTGCGCCTACCAGCGCCGGCCCCTACTCCAGTACTTGAGCCTGGAATCCCCGCGAGCGCGGCAGTTGATAAGACTGTGCGGTTGACGGTGCCCTTCTTCTTTAAGATCCCTTTGATGGGTCTGTGGGAGGCTGTGAAGGTTGCCATTGGTGAGCTGCTCTGCAGTGAGTTGGATCAGTGGTAGATTAAATGAGAAGAGAGAGGTGGATGGCTGCCGGAGGCCAGGGGCCCTAGAGCTAGTTGGAGGTGACTCGGGTTGAGGTGGAGGCCGAGGCGCTGCAGGGTCTGGCTAGAGGCTGTGGCCACTCTGGCCCCGAGGTACCTGGTCTTTGTGTACAACTCAGTTTTTAACAGTGACTTTTCCCGAGCAGGCCTGAGGGTATAAGGTTGGTAAGCTGGGCTTTCTCTCCTGTACTTGTTGATTGCCTGCTACTAGCCGAAGGATCGCTAGCCCTCCCTAATGCCCTCGGGAAGTTATATTTTGGTGGAGCAGCGACTACATAATGAGCACACTGGCTCGTGGGCGACTATGTCACAGACCTCCCTTTGTGACATCAGGGAGGGATGCAGGGCTGATGAGGGCCTCTGAGCCACTGACCCAAGGCAGTACCTATTATGGGCAATAAATCAGGCTGCTGGGAGGCCTTGCCCAGAAGCAGCCACCTCTTTTGATACCACTTGGGCCTATCTTTTATTTGAGATTTGAATCATGCCTCCTACATTGACTTTGTAACCATGGGCAACTCTACACCTCTGTATGGCCTGTTTTTATCACCTCTCAAATAGGGATTAAAAATGCTAAGGGTAGTCTCACAATCAAATAATATATCTAAAGCCCTTTGTACCTCTTAATGTACAAGATGAATGCTAGCTGTTTTTATTTCTGTTGTTTTGAAATGAGAAATCCCAAAGAGAAAGGTCTGAAGGGGGGCAGAAAACCACTTTTCCAAGTAACTGAGTCTATAGAGCATCCTCACCATTGTAATAAAAACATGCTTAATTCACAGCCTTTCTGATCATCCTCTGCTCTGTGATTTAATCTCTTACCTTATTCACCTTTCACTTTAGTTTCCTTTTGGTTCCAGCATTGGTGAAAGGAAGTCCCAGGGTAGAGACTTGTCCTCCCAATGTAGATCAACAACCTGCTTCTAACTTGCCTTGGGAGAGTTGCCTTGGGGCACTGAGAGGTAAACTGATTGGTCCAAGATCACAACATAGCCAGCCAGCGTTGGTTGGAAGTAAGACTTTGATCCTAGGGTTTCCCCGGATTTAAGGCCCACACCCTTTCCTTCTTCTGCTTCCATGCTGCCCACTCTGTCTTGAGTTATATGTGTTCAACATTTGATAGCTAACACTGGACATTATTTCTTGAAGTATTGATTTTTCATAAATAACCCTGAAATCCTAGTAGCTTTGGGAGGTAGCAAGAAGTTAAAAGGATAGGATTTTTATTCTTGGGGTTATCTGCAAGCTAGGAAATTAATTTCATCATAATCCAATGTGAACTGATGGAGAAGTCTGGAAGCTTGCCTTTCTTTCCAATTTTCTCTGCTTTCTTTGTTGACAGAAGAGTTGATGAGGAGAGAAACCCCAACCCCGTTTCTTCTGCTGGGCTCTGCTTTTCTGATTGCTTACAGCTGCATATGCTGTGGATCCTTCTCTCCTCACCTGATGTATAATAATATATATTAATAATAATTAATAATAATAATATATACATATTGGAATAATCAATTTAGAGCTGGAAGAGATCTTAGAGACTGTCTAGTCTAGCAGTTCTCAAACTTTTGGTCTCAAGACCCCTTTACAATCTTAAAAATTATTGAGGACCCAAAGAGTTTTTGCTTATGTGGGTTGTACCTATCCATACAGGTTGTCCCCCAGACTTTTGGGATATTCTGCTTTACTGCATTAGAAATTAAACTGACAGATTTTAAAAACATTCCTTTATTAATTCATTAAAAATAACAATAAAACTCATTATATGTCAACATTTTCTATGAAAATAACTGTATTCCATAACAAAAAAAACCCCACCATTTAGCAAGAAGAATGGCCTTGTTTTACATTTGTGTAATATTAGTTGCAGATTGTCTTTGTGTCAACAGTACAGATATCAACAGGATGTTCCCATGGATCCAAAAAAGTTATTCAACACTTTGAATATTTCAGTACCATTTGTGTTTGTTGCCAAGTGTTCACATAAAAGAAGCTGCCCAGATACAGCTAAGTGGTACAGTGAATAGAACACTTGGCCTAGAGCCAGGAAGACCTGTGTTCAAATTCAGTTTCAGATACTTACTAGCCTGTGTGACCCTGGACAAGTCACTTAACCCTGTTTGCCTCAGTTTCCTTATCTTTAAAATGAGCTGGAGAAGGAAATGGCAAACCACTTTAATATCTTTGCCAAGAAAACCCCAAATGGGGTCACAAAGAGTCAGGCACAACTGAAACAACACAACAACAAAATCCAGTATTGTTTGTGAAGATGAAACAAGATGACACGTGTAATATACTTTGCAAACCTTAATGTGCTAATCATATGTTGGCTATAATTATTATTAATGTTATATAGTCCTAGCTCTTGCCTCTCAAAGGTGCCTAGATATGTAGTTCAGATTGAGGTTATTATTTTTTGAACTCTGATTTGTAGATAATTATAAGTGCTCACCCTTCCTAGGGTTCCTAGGTATGAGGACAGGCCCCTGTATAACAGCCTGTATTACACAGCCTGGCTTTTGTGGCTTCTTGAGTCTCTCTGAACTCTTGACAAGTTTCATTTGTATAGCAATATTTCACTTTTTTTTTTACTGCAGAAATCAATGGCCTCAATTTGGAACTATGCCCAAAGAACTAATAAAAATATGCATACCCATTGACCCAGCAATACCACTTCTAGTGCTGTATCCCAAAGAAATCATACAAGTAGGAAAAGGACCCACATGTACAAAAATATTTATAGCAGTTCTTTTTGTGGTGTCAAAGAACTGCAAATTGAAGGGATGCCCCATCAGTTGGGGAATGGCTGAACAAGTCGTGGTATATGAATGTAGTGGAAGACTATTGTGCTATAAGAAATGATGAACAGGCGGACTTCGGAAAAACCTGGAAAGACTTACATGAACTGATGCTGAGTGAGAGGAGCAGAACCAGGAGAACACTGTACACAGTTATAGCCACATTGTGTGACGACTAACTTTGATAGACTTGACTCTTCTCAGCAATGCAAGGTTCTAAGACAACTCCAAAAGGCTCATGATGGAAAATGCTATCCACACCCAGAGAAAGAATTACAGAGTCTGAATGCAGATCGGAGCAGACTATTTGTTCTCTCTCTTTTTTGTTTTGTTTTGTTTCTTCGTTCTTATAGTTCATTCCATTGGTTCTAATTCTTCTTTACAACATGACTAACGTGAAAACATGTTTAATATGAATATATATGTAGAGCCTAGATTAGATTGCATGCCATCTTGGGGAGGGGGAGGAGAGGGAAAAGTTTGAGAAAATTGAAAACTCAAAAGCTTGTGGAACTGAATTAAGAAAGAAAGAAAGGAAGAAAGGAAGGAAGGAAGAAAGAAATCAGTGGCCTCTTAGCAGTGTGCACCAGGATCAGTTGCACAAATTAAATCGATCCCACATCCTAACTGATACTTGAGTATGCCCCCACATCCAGACCCTACTACTTAACACATAGAAATCATTCAGTCAACAAACATTTATTAAATGCCTGCTATGTCCTAGGCACTGGAAGTTCAAATGCATAAAGGAAACAGTGCCTTCCCTCAGTGAGCTTCCAATCGATAGAGGGAGATAACATGTACACAGAAAAGTGTATACACAGTAATTTTGAGGGGGAGGCCCTAGCAGCTGGAGGGTGGCTGCTGGAGTAGATCAGGGAAGGCTTACTATAGGAGGTGGTACTTGAACTACGAAAGACGATCAGGATTTTAAGAAGCTGACATTAGGAAGAAGTGTTGTGTGTTAGAAACAGCAGCAAGAAAGCTACTTTAGCTGGCCTGGAAAGTGGAGGAGTGATGTATAAGAAGGCTGAAAAGGTAGGTTGGAACTGGGTTGTGAAGAGAAATTCCTGTTTGACTGCGGAAGTGATAGGCAGCCAACTGAAGTTCAAGTATGGGAGTGGCATGACATGATCAGACCAATGTTTCAAGACTGTTGCTTTGGCCACTAGGTGGGAATTGGGGTGGAGAAGAGAAAGATGAGCCAGGAAAACCAATTAGGAGAGTGTGCTAGGTGAGAGGTGATAAGTGCACCATCTAGGCTGGTTGCTTAACCCTTCTGGGACTTAATTTAGCATTGTGGATTTGGAACTAGAAGAAACCTCAAAGGTCATCTAATTGAGCCCATCATTTTATTTATGAGTAAAGTGGGGCACAGAGAGGTCAAAAGTCATCTACTTGAACACACACACACACCCATTTTACATATGAGTAAATTGAGGCACAGAGAGGTTAAATCATGTGCCCAAGATCACAGATTTAGTAAGTGGAAGATCTGGAATTTAAACCCAGGTCCTTTGATTTCGAATCCGGGACTGCTCTACTTTTGTGTGTAAAATGTGGGGGTTGGACTAAGTCCTGTGATAGACAGAATCGTATGTTCTACTACATATAATGTCATTGTATGTTTCACATGTCTGCAGACAAGCAGAAGGATGAATTTTACCTGTATTATCTGAATGTGATTATTTTATTCATTGTGCATAGCTTTCCTATGAAATGATTATGCATGATTATAGTGTTTGTTTAGTTGAAATGTTTTTTGGGGGGAATACTATGATAAAAAATTTACATAAAATAATATCTTTAGGTTCTTGTTCTAGAATTTTCAACTTTGTAACATTTATAGAATACTTCTTTATGATCTCAACATTTTCCAAGGTAGGTGTAATCAGACTGCAACATACTGCCAGTTGTGTAAAAGATACCATGCAAGACACATATGACCAGAAAAAGAGGTGGGCCAGCCATATATTGATCAATGACATATGGATAGCCATGAGCACCACACTCATATCCATGAGTCGTGTACATTGGATGGGTCTTGAAAGGAAGCTTTCTGAAAGGACATGGATAAAAACATGTATATGTTGCATTCTGCACCTATGGAGACAGTGCCCACACCTTTGAGATCACACATCCATAGCAATGCAAGTATCTTTTGAATAATTAAAATTTTTTTTTGTTTTTCTTTTGAATTGACCTCTTCTATATGACTTGGCCTCCAGCATAGCACCTCCCTTCTGGAATTGTCAGTGCCCTTTTCTCCCTGGTTCTCTTTCTGAGGCCCATCCCAGCTTGTGCAAAGCAATACTTGTTGGGGTATTGTAGGAATTTAAATTATAGAAATAAATTCTATTTGAATTAAATTGTAGTACTATGATTTTCCTCTAGTATGATAGAGATTTTCCTTTCTTTCAATAACTCTTCCTCCCTTTCAGAACCTTTTGGCCAACTGTCTTGTCCATGGGGAATTAGAGTCAGCCTTTGGCATTGCTCAATAAGAGGGTTTTTCCATGCTTCTTGTTGGTGGGATTGAGGCTCCTAGAAGTATGATATCCCTGAAATGTGCCTTTTGGCAAGAGGTTCCACTAACATCAAAGTTACATTTGTAGAAAGTATAAATTTAATGAAAGTGTTTCAAACCATTGGTTAAAGAATTCACCTTTGTATGCCTTTTGGGTAAGCTAGTCTTTTAATCCAAGCGTTTGTAGACTACACACCTGTCTCTCCCCTATTTTCATACTGCTGCCTGCTCAGAATGTTTTTTTATATTTTAAAATGCAGTTTTATTGTGTCTAAACATGTAAAAACCATTCTTAGCTCTCAAGATGTACAAAAACAGACCACTGCCATTAAATTTGACTCTGGAGAGGAAGTTTGCTGACCCTTGTTTTAAACCACAAATTAGCCACCTGCCTTCAGAGGCAGTGTGTACAGTGGGAGGAGTGCCAGACCTCAGTTTCCTCATTTGTCAAATGAGGGGTTGGATTAGATACCTCTAGGAGCCCTTTCAGTTCCATTTATGATCATGTACCTCTCTTTTTACAAGATCATACTGCCTTAAGATTTGCTTTTGTAGTATTGTCTCATTGCTCAAAAGTAACCATCTCTGATTTTTTAAATGTTCTGCCGATGTTTTGTTGTGCTGGGCTAGGGAAGCATGTTTGAGAGGTCAGAAGATGAAGGGTGGTACACCAGGAAAGCTCCCACAGCACTCTGAAACCCAAGCAGGGAAAGGGACTGGTCAGAAGGCACTTCCTCTAAAGTCTGTTATAAAACCTTCAGGCCAGGAATTTGCTCCATTTTTCCCAGTAGGCTGGAGTCTGTAGCTTTCGCTAGAAATGGTTTAGTCATTAAGAAACAATGGCTGTATATTGGTCTATTTTAGCAGCTGTCCTTTGAGAAAAGCTGTGTAGACCTTAAATCATATTTTAAAATGCATCAGAGGAGCTCATTACTTAAGATTTTTGCATTTATGCGGGTAAGAGATCCAGCCAAGCTCCAATTTGCATTTCTATCACTGACTCTAAGCTTCATTAATTGAGCTCAGAATGTTTTGGACACTTTAGACATCACTTGCTCCTCTTCCTTCAGTTTCCAGCAGAGGAAATTGAGGCCCAGAAGGTTAAATAACTTGACCAAAGACAAACAAGTTAGTGTCAGAAATAGATCTAGAACCCTGGGGCAGCAGGTACAATGGGATGAATGAAAAAGCGCTTATCAAGTGTTTATTCTGTGCCGAGCACTGGATATATAAGTAGAAAAACTGGTCAGTTCCTGTTCTCATGGAGCTCATACTGTAAGAGAGGGAGACTAGACATATGGGAAGTTTCAACTGCAAGTCCAATGGAAAGGCCTAGTGGTCCTTAGAAAGTCCTTAGAATGGCAGATGCTAAATTAGCTTTTCCCTCTCTCTCTAGTCTTTAACCTCTCCCTATGTACTGGTTGCTTCCTTGCTACCTTTAAATATGCCCATGTCACCCTCAACCTCAAAAAACTCACTTGATCATACCATCACTACTATCCTCCTATATCTTTCCTTTTCATAGCTAAATGCCTTGAGAATGCTATCTACAATCAATGCTTCCATTTTCCTCTTATTTGATTCTAAACCCTCAGCAGTCTGACTGGCATTCAGCTGAAATCATTCTCTCCCAGAGTTACCAATGATCTCTTAATGACCCAATCTAATGACAGTTTCTCAATCCTCCTTCTTCTTGACCTCTTTGCAGCCTTTGAAACTGTTGATAACTCTCTTGTAGATACTTCTTCCTCTCTAGATTTTCATAATACTGCTCTCTCCAGGTTCTCCTACCTGTATGATCGCTCCTTCTTCATCTCCTTTGTTGGATCTTCATCCAGGTCATGCCTGCTAACTGTATCTGTCCTTGGCCCTCTTCCCTTCTCCCTCAATACCAGAGATTTTTAACCTTTTTGTGTCCTGGACCTCTTTGGCATTCTGGCTAAGCATAAGGTCCCCTTCTCAGACTCATATTTTTAAATGCATAAAATAAAATACATAAGATTATAAAGGAAACGATTTTTTTTTATGAGGCAGTTGGGGTTGTTTTGTCCAGGATCCTACAGCTAAGTAAATGTCATGTATCTGAGGCTGGATTTGAACTCAGGGAGTTCAGGGCCATTGCCTTTTCCTCTGCCAGCTAGCTATCCAGGAAACCAATTATATTGAAAAAACATGTTCATGGACCCCATCTGAAGAGCTCTTGCTCTATACTATCCTGCCTGGTTGTCTTATCAGCTCCTATGGATTCAGTTATTGTCTCTGTGCAAATGATTTTCTGATCTATTTATCCAGCTCGAACTTCTCTCTGACTTCCAGTCCTTTATCACCAACTGCCTCTTGAACTGGACATCCCATAAATATCTCAAACTTGGCATGTTCAAAAAAGAGCACATTATCTTTTCTGCAAAACCTTCCCCTCTTCCCAAGTTCCTTATCATTATTGAGGGGTGCTGCCATCTTTCCATTTACCCAGGCTTACAACCTTGATGGCATCCTTGACTACTCACTTGAAGTTACCTCATATATCCAATCTGTTGCTAAATCTTGTCAGTTATACCTGTACCATGTGTGTCTCTTGTATATGTCCACTTCTTTGTGCTCATAGAGCATCCCTCATTACCTTCTCCTTCATTTAGTTTTCTCTCTTTTTCAGTCCTTCCTACACTTAAGATCTTTCAAAAGAGCAAGTCTGACCATGTTACCTACCTTACTCCATAAATACCAGTGGCTTACCTATCACCTGCAGGATCAAATAGAAAGTCCTCTGTTTGGCATTTAAAGCCATTTACAACCTGGCCTCTTTCAACCTTTCCAGTCTTTCACTCTTTACTCCCTTCAGCCTTCTTGTTATTTATTTCCACTGGATATCTGGCCTCTAGACCTTTCCGCTGGTCATCCCTCACTCCTAAAATGCTCTCGCTCCTCACCTCTACCTCATGGCTTCTTCCAAGACTCAGCTCAAATTCTGCCTTCTCTAGTCTGTTCTCCCCAGGTACCCAGTCGCCTTGCCACAGGGGCTGCTTCCCCAGATGGTGGCTGTTTTGGAGAGGGGAAGGTAGGCTGGAAGGTCAGCCAGAGGTGTTTGGGGTTACATACTCTCCCATAGCAGTTGGTTGGTAATTAGTGTAGGTGGAAGATGGGGGTAGCGGGGCCTCTCTCCACAGGGATTGCTTCACTAGATGATAGCTATTCCAAAATCCAAATCCTAGTACTAGATTTAGACTCAGAGAACCTGGGTTCAAATCCTGACTCAGATTTTTACTATTTGACCTTGGACCTTGGACAAGCCCTCTAAGCCTCATATTTCTCATCTTTGAAATGAGGGGGATGGACTATGTTGTTCATAAGGTCTCTTCCGACTTTGAGTTTATCATCCTATGATCCAGGCTTTCTGACTTCCATACAGAATTCTTTCTACTCTACCCACTGCTTAAAGTAACTCTGAAGTCAATTCTTTAAGAGCTCCCAAAATCCTTTTGTAAAATGAAATAACTCCCTGATTTTTATGATTGGCAAATATGGATTTCATTTATTGAATTTTCTTACATTAAGGCCTACCGTAATCATTCTAATAAGATCAATACAGATATAGTGATCTTTTCTGAAAGAGTCCTGCCTGGCTCTAGCCCGAAGTCTTAAGTAATAGATTCAAAAGCCTAAAGACCATTACCTAGGGTGGTTTTTCTCTCTCTAGCTTCTACATAGTGCCTGTTGTTGATGCCCCTACATACAGTCATACTGTTAATCCTCCAGGGTGAAGACAAGGACACACCATGGAAACAAGGAAAGGGCCAAAGAAGTCCCAGGGAAAGGATTAGTCCAGGGGTGGGGAACCTGCAACCTCCAGGCCACATGTGGCTTTGACTGAATCTAAACTTCACGGAACAAATCCCTTTCATAAAAGGATTTGTTCTATAAAACTTAGACTCGGTCAA
>JAQQSZ010018848.1:0-10492 GCA_028646595.1 Phalanger gymnotis | reverse complement strand
TAATTTGTTGCTCTGGGCCCTGAATAAATTTTTTGATGCCTTCTGCTTGGAGAATTCTGTATACCCATCGATTTCGAACCATTCAGATATTTATATGATCCTTTTTGAGATCATAAATTTGGCCTTCCTACTACATTCATGCGATTAGAATATAATCCTAAGTTATTTACACAAGCTACTGGTGAATTTTTAAATTGAGAAACGTACAACAGAAATGACATTAACACTGATTACGATAATTTCATCCAGAAATTATGCCAATGTAAATTAATCATTATAAGAGGTCCAAAAGAACCAAGCAAACTGACTTGCCTGCCAAATGTAACAATGGATAAGACTATACATTCACCTGTAAAATCCGCTGTGGAAGTACAATTGACAATTATGAGCAGCCAACTCTCATAAAGCAGGAGTAAGGAAAGTGGAGTCTGACATTGCAGAAGCCTCAATATAGCAGTTTTTACAAAAAATGCAACAGGTGCTTGTGAACCACAAAATCCAATTAAAAACTACTTTTAAGAATTAAGCATCAAAAACACCCAATCCAAGAATAAAAAGAATATAAAACACAACTCCCCCTCCAGTTAGAGCTGGCACCAAATCCCAGCTTCTGTGACTCTAAATCTAATGCTTTAGGATGAGTTGTTCTTCCTAGGGAGTTGAAATGTTGTTCAGGGGCAGATGATATTGCATAAAATCAGCAAAATTCTTTGGTCTAAAGATGAAAGCAGGGCAGCTAGATGGCACAGTGGAGAGCTCACCAGGCAAGGAAGACCTAGTCACACTAGTTGTGTGACCCTGGACAAGTCACTTCACCCTGTTTGCCTCAGTTTCCCCATCTGTCAAATAAGCTGGAGGAGGAAATGGCAAACCATTCCAGTCAGTATCTTTGCCAAGAAAACCCCAAAAGGTGTCACAGAGTCAGACATGACTGAAAAAATGACTCAACAACAACAAAGACGAAAGTATCACAACTACCGATCCATGAACTACAGCCTATTCAGGAGAGCAAAAGACACGAACCAAACTCCTATAAAAACACCCACAACAGCCTTGAGCCTACCTACCTTCCTTTGGCTTCTGCTGCTCCTGCCTGGCCTTCTTAGCCAGTAACTTCTTCTCTTTAAACTTCTGACTAGAAAGGAAAAGAGAAACCCTCTGTGGGTCACTAGTGTCTTAAAAACTTCTTAAGCCTTTCAGAAAGCGGGATATTGTCCCTGCGCTCCACAATGCCTGGCACACAATAAGTGCTGAATAACAGCGAACATTAACTTTACTCAATCAATGTTTATTAAGCACCTACTATGTGCCAGACACTGCTTTACGTTGGGGATACAAAAAGAGGCAAAAGACAATCCATGCCCTCAAGGGGCTTACAGTCCAACAGGGAGACAACACACAAATATGTACAAACAAACTCTATACAGGATAAGTAGGAAGCAGTACCAGAGAAGGCCCTAGAATTAAGAGGGGTTGGGGAAGGCTTCCTATAAAAGGTGGGGTTTTAGTTAGGACTTAAAGGAAGCCAGGGAGGGCACTCCAGGTCTGGGAGACAGAGAATAGGTCTGGAGGGTCTTGTTTGTGGAACATCCAGGAGTCCAGTGTCACTTGGATCCAAGGGTACATGTTAGGGAGTAAAGTGTAAGAAGGCTGGAAAAGTAGAAAGGGGCTAGCCTATGAGGGGCTTGGAATGCCAAGCAGAGGATTCTGTATTCGATCCTGGAGGCCACAGGGAGCCAGTGGAGTTTATTGAGTAGGGGAGCATGTGGTTGAACAGAGGCTGGACTGGAGTAGGGAGAGAACGGAGACAGGAGGGTCTGTGTGCTTTGTCGTTACAAAGCATTTGACATACGCCATTTCATGTGACCCTCATAACTCCAAGAAGGAAGTGGTTAAGTAATCTCCTCATTTAACAGATAAGGAAACTGAAGGACAGATAGTCACCTGGCACTGACCAGCAATTCTTCCCCAGCCTCCAACAGCCCTTACACTGAGAAACAGCCCAGGGAGGACAGAGATTTAGCTCATTTTCATACTGCAAACTGGCTACATGTATTAAGAGGTTTTATACAGCCTACAAGTTAACATTTTAGAGGAGAAAATAATCTCTCCAGTATTAGTTTTTCTCTAGAAATTCCATTTGCATCAAGCAGAATACTGGGAGCTCCATGGAAAAGTTTGGAAAATGCTAAACCAGAATGCCAGGCTTCTTTCTGACCCCCAAAGCCAGGATTTGGTCTGGATTCCACAACTTCCAAGCTCTCCCAACCGTGACTCTGAGATTTTTCTGGCCTCATTTTTAATCACAAGGAAGAATGCCTCCATTCCCCAAAGATGCTCCCAGCCTGGCCCTCCCAGATCACTGCCAGTGTGACCTTAGACCAGTCACTTCCCCTCTGAGAGGCCTCCAGGAGCCACCTCGACAATTCTTTGCTACTTAGCCCCAAAGCCCAGAGTCTGGAAGTCTCTTACCGCTTCTTCCGACGTTTCGCGGTTTGCTCCTCTGCCGTCATCTTATTTCTCTGCAGTCTCTCCTGGAACTCGGCGTCCATTTTTTGCTGCAAAGAAAATGTCACTTTAGAAGTATTCTCCTCTGGAAGGATTGCAGGGTCTCCTATATGGGCAGTGGCAGGGCATCCTGTGGCGATTTGCATGGGCCTCCCTCACCGCTGCCCTGGGAGCTAAGTGCTGCATGTATTATAATCACCCCCATTTTACAGATTTGGAAACTGAGGTTCAGGGAGGAAGAAGGACTTGCCCAGTCAGAAAACAAGCACACATTAGAAGCAGAATGCAGCTGAGGAGCTCGGATTCCAAGAGTGGGACTGCCTGGCTCTGACATGATGGTACTGCTACAGTAACTGGGCGGGGAGGGGGGCGAGGGGGAAGAGAACTCATACAAAGGCAGCTTTGGGGGCCAAGGTCTTTTCTCAAGGTGAACTAATTTCTTTCAAGTCACTAGAACTCCACTTGGTAGATGATGATTTCCTGGTAGCCAGGTGACTCCATGGTTAGAGCACTAGACTCAGGAAGGCTCCAGTTCAAATCCTGCCTCAGACTCTTCTGGTAAGTCACTTAACCTCCGCCTCAATTTACTAATCTGTCTAAGCTGGGAATGATAATAGCACCTCCTCCACAGGGAGGCTCTGTGAATGGAATGAGGTACCGGGTATATGTAAACACTGGCTATTACTAACAAAGCAGTAAGAAAAAAAACAAAGGAGAAAAGAACCAGAGGGACCAAGGGCAGGGACAGGGGAGTCCCGAGGTCTGGCTGTCTCTAGGCTGGCTCAGAGCCGACCAGGAGGGCGAGATGGGCTTGGATTCCATTTCAGCAAAGGTGCAGACGTTGCCTCACTCCCAGGACGCTCTGTCACAAGAGCTGAGAATCTCTGACTCAAAGGCCAGTGGATGGGGGACGGCAAAGGGAATGTCGCCTGTGACCTGCAATGACGTGTGTGCACCAAGATATCCCTGACAAGCCCAGAGGAGGTGGACTGGCCAAGGACTGATAGCACAGGCAATCACTCATTCCAGTTACATATACGGTGCCCTTTCATCCACTCTGCAGTGCAGGCTAGCCTATGGCCTCGTCTGTCCCTCTGCACTGGCCCTTGGCCCTGGGAGGCTTTTCCTCCTGACTCTGGTTTCCTTCCAGGTTCAGCTCAAAGGTCACCTTCTGTATGAAGTTTTTCCTAATGCTCCCCTGCCCCCAAATCATTGTCACCTCCCTATATGTGCACCTCTTGTGTCCCCAAAGAGAAGCGAGTGCCTGGAGCACATGACTCTTCCTCTGTCTCCCCAGCTCGCAGGCAGATAACAACAAACAGCCTGTGCTTAATGGGGTATTTGCTTGAAGGTGGCACTGCCATCCACAAATACGCAAAGGTCTCCAGCACACTGAATAAGGTCTTCCATAAAGGACAGAGAGAAAGTCCCGAAGAATTTCCCAGGATGGAGAGGAATGAAGTGAAGGGAATACCCAGAGAGCCACCTATGTATTGAGCCCTAACCCCAGCTCTAGCTAAGGAATCATTATTAAGGAGACCCAGGGTCTCTCCACCTGGAACAGTCACCACCCAAAGGCCTGCTCACCCTGGGATTTCTCTGCTGGGCCCACCTCATTTCTCCCACTGGTGAAGACTGTACTGTACCAGTGGTATCAAACTCAGATCTTGCCTTCACTCCCCTCCATGCCCCATTTCTGATTTTCTAGGCTCCAAAACCATGGCTCTACTCAATGTTTAGACTCATATTAACTTGGATATGAGTAATTATAGGCATCTCTGATGGCCAGCACACTGCATGGCACACGATAATCATGGAATAAAGGCTTTTTCGTTTATTAAAAAGAAATGCTCCCCCTGATTTCTCCTCCCCCTCAGCTTCAGGGGGCCTTCTATTCTGGACTGCCTGGAATCTCCCTCCACAAGGCTCATCCCCTTCTCCCACTGATGACCCCTTGCAGAGCCCCCAGTGTTGGTGGGTCCCAGACTGCCTTCATTCCCCTGTGCTTCACAACTAGGACCTTCACCTCTCCTTTCTCCTGCTTGTCAGATCTTCCCCTCAAGTCCCTTGAGGGCAGGAGCACAGTACCTGGCACAGAGTAGGGGCTTACTAAATACCTGTTTCCTTCCTAAGGAGTAATTTACCCAGAGACAGTTACTCAGAGTCTGTTTCTTTCCACAAATGGTTCCAGTAAGCTGCCTCACTCATGTCTCCCCTCAACATAACATCTTGTGTGCCCCCCACAGGCAGGTCATACCAAACCCTGCTTCTAAAACTGTTATTTTTAGAGAGCTGCTCCTAATTATGCTCCCTAGAGCCAGGCAAACAAGGCTTTCTTAGGATGGCCCCTGGGATACTGGCAAGAAGCATGACCTCCCCCACCCTCATTCAAGCTCCAGCTTCCTCAGGTGGTCAGTGTCTTTCCCAAAATGTGACGCCTCAAATTGCACATAAAATTCCACCTGAGATACCCTGGCCTCCTCGTGATAGATTCTGACCCAGAGGCAGCACACCGAGGCCACTGATGGCCAAACAGACGAGCCTCACGAGGAGCCCTGACCAACCTTCTCAGCCATGGCGTCCATGAAGTCTTGTCTCTGATACTCCCTGCGCCGAAGATGCCTGTAGACATGAAATTCCCCACTGCCAGCACCAGCGCTCGAACCTACAGCAAGATGAAAACATTCAGACACATTGTTGAAACCAAGCTGTCAGTGCTCACACATTGACAGCTAGGAAGAAGATGGGAGAATGGACACACTGGAGATTTAGAAGAGCAGGCCAAAAAAAAAAGTGACGAAGGCCTGAATGCGGGCGATGGGCCAGAGGAAGGAAAAGACTCAATCGATGTGAGCAACTGACTGGACACAGGGGACGAAGGAGAGAGAGAATGGAAAAGAAACTGGATGACTGCAGAATGATGGTGTTCTTACTACGAGTCTCAAGCGATAACCAATATAAGTCATCAACTGGTATTGATCAATGGCAATGAGGGAGCAATGGCCTTGGGGAGGAAAGACTGGGCCGGAATCCTGGCTGTGGGACTCACAACAGGTCATTTCTCTGCACCTCAAACCAAAGGAAGTTTGGGAGATTAGTCAGCCCAACCACAACACTCTGGGGAGAATAAGCAAGCAAACTGAGGAGGCGAAGGAGGATAATTATGTCTCCAATATCGACATCACAGAATTGTCATGAGGAAAAGGATTTGAGGAGTATAATGCATTACCTGGGACGGCTTCCCAGGTTTCCTCATTTTATGAGCAGTTTGGGGTCAAGAAACATCAAAGCAACCATCATGCTCAGGAAGACTGGGCCTGAAGGCAGCACCAGAGGCTTACAGATCTTAGGGAGACACAATGGAGATACTGTGCTGTAAAATTACAAAGCACCTGGCAGTATTCGAGCCTGGCAACTGCGTGTAGGAGGAGCCATTAGTACCTCCATTTTACAGATGACTTTACAGCTATCACCATCCCAATTTTAGATTTACTGAGGCTGAGAAATGTTAAATGACTTGGTCCAGGTCACAGAACAAGAAAACGTCTGACGACAATGAGAACCTGGCTCTGCCTGCCTCCAAGTTCAGCCCGCCACGCACTGTACCAGTGGCATCAAACTCAAACAGGCACAGAGGCCACTGAACTGTCTAGAAAGATCTGCCTAGTGACCCAGAAAACCGCATATCTGTGTTCTGTTGTGTTTTTATTACTTTTGCCCATATCTCCCAATTACATTTTAATCTGGCTCTGGGGTACTTCTGGCATCTCTGCCCCAGGCCACGCCTTTCTGCCTGCCTCCTCTGCTAACGCTGAGCTCCAGCTGCCCTGCCAATACCCCTGGTAGAAGGAGGAGACCCGCACATCAACACAGGAATAAATGCCAACTCGGAGGTCCTTTTACACACATACGAATGCACGCACACACACGAGCACACACACAAATTCATTACCCATGACATCTCTGACAAATTCAGGAGGAGGTCTCGGAGCCCATTCATTGATTTTCTCTGGAATAGGTACAGTTTTGTCCTGCAAGGTTAAAACACGATGCCAGATTAGACATCTGCTGTGTGGAAAACACCAAGCAACGCCTGACATTTGCCTGGAATTTTTACAAATAAAAATGGTCTTCACGAGTCATTTGCTTTGCTCTCTGGAGTCCAGGGACCCTGTCTTTAAACTCCTCTGAGTCTCGGCCGCTTGGTCCGTTTGTCTCTCTGACTGCCCCTCCCCCACCTCCGTAAAGCCCTATGTGCTCAGAGCCGTCCCAGCGGCCCTAGGCTCGGTCATAGCTACGAAGTATCCTAAGAGGCCTCGGAGGCTCATAGATTTAGAAATGGAAAAGTTCATTTGACCCAGCCCTGCCATTTCCCAGGTTAGGAAACAGAGGCTCAGAGATCGGTGACTCGTCCAAAGTCACCTGGACTTGAACCCATGTGCGCCGGCTCCACGGGTATGTCCTGCTCCGGGGCTTGGCCCCCAAAGGGTGGAGACAGTCGGCGGGGCGGGGTCACCTCTCCAGAGAGGCCTCCCTTAGTCCCAGGACCACTAAGGAGAAGCGGCCCCAGCCCCACCGGCGCTCCCTGGGACTCAGTTTCCCCGCTCCGTCAGGACGGACGAGCCCGGCCCCCGTCTCGCCTCACCGGGTTCTTCATGAGCCGCTCTAGCTTGAGTCGCTGCTCCTCCGCCGCGTTCTTGGGGATGACGAGCGGCTGCGGCTCCTTCTTGGGTCGCGGAGCCCGCACAGACGACGACGACGACGCCGAGCTCGCCATGGCGCGGCCGGTCTTCTTCCGCCCTCGGAGCCCGCGCGAAGTGATGACGCCATCCAGCGTGACTCCGCCACGCGTTCACGTGTCCTAGCAGCCAGGAAGGCCGGCTCTCAGATCCCACCGCACACCGCCAGGCGGAATTTCATTGGCTGGGCACGGCAGAGTAGGCGGGGCCAAGCTCGTCCAACCAGGCTGACGGCCGCGGAGCCCGCCCTCTCCAGCCTTTGTGATTGGTAGGTAGATCTGTCTGTCTCCGGGCTCTACCAGAGCCAAAGATGAGGTTAGGGCACCTGGAGCTGGAGAGAATCAGGCTACCAGGGCTCCTACGGGGTCAGCGCGGTTTCTTTAAAAAAAAAAAAATTAAATTAAAGGAAAACCGCTAGGTGGTGCAGTTCATATAGAATTATATCTGAAGCCTGAAAGCCTAGAGTTCAAATCCAGCGTCAGACACTTCTAATCCTGTGACCATGGGCAAGTCACTTAAGTAGGTCAATAAACATTTATGGGCAAACCAGGCTCAGCGCAGAGAATACAAAGAGAAGCAAAAGACAGTTTATTAAGGGCCTACTATGTGCCAGGCACTGGGCTAAGCACCAAGGATGCAAAGAAAGGCAGAAGGCAATCCCTGCCCTCAAGAGGCTTACATTCTGATGGGGAAAGATAATAAATAAAACCGTAAAAGGAAGCTGGGGGTGTGGGGAGACAGAGGTTCTGGGAGAAGCCCTCCACTGTCCAATCACCATCAGTAAAAGTAGGATAATTACAGTGCCTGTCTCCCAGGGTTGTCATGAGGGTATCGAGATAGTATTTGTAAAGGATTTGCAAACCTTAAAGCACTATAATATATAAATACTGGTGTTTCCACAATCCGGCTAGCAGCTTCTGTGGGGGTGCAAGATCCACCAACAACCAGCACCCAGAAAGCTGCCAGCACCCACCAAAGCACAGGTTCTTTTGATCTGCCTTAATAAGGAAAGCAAGGTTAAGGGGTTGGCAAGCTTACTTTAATTCAGCACACAAATATCATTCATTTAGTTCAGGGAAAAAAGCCAGCACCCTGAACTTCAGAGCAAATTACAAAGTACAAATATCAACAGACTGACCCAATACAGATTGGGAGCTCAGAACAAGGGCTGGCCCAGAGTCACGCGCGCCACCACTGCTGCGGGAATGAGCTCCAAAGAAGAGGAGGCCGACCCCTGGTTTTTATATCTTTGTCAGAGTCAGGGGTGAGTCACACATGCCACTCACCCATGTGACCTAAAATCGTCACAAAGAGGCAGATTTAAACCCATGTGGTCTAAGAGCCTTTGCTGTCCCAGACATGTAAACTAGGCCCTTCCTGGAGTTAGCCCCACCTTGGGCCCTACCTTAGTTGCCAATCCACACCCACACAGGTTTTACACCTAATAGGGGTTTGGGCCTGGGGCTTAGCACTTAGTAAGATTCAATGAAATAGATGAATTGCTCAAAGCAAACAAAAGCCAAACTCTTCAAGGGCACTTGTTGAACTAAGTGCTAAGGAGCCCATTTTGCTTACCAACACAACTGGTGGTTGTTATTATCTTAAATCTTCCTATTCCCAGCACCCCATGCAGTACTTGCGTGGAATGTTGCATCCACCATCAGACAACACAGATGTTCTGGACTGTTTTTTTTCCTCTTCTTCTTTTAAAAATGTTGTTACATGGGAGGTTGTCACAATGGGGATTAGGAAGGGAGAGGAACAGATTTGGAAATGACAAAGGAAACCAATTACAGTGAAATACACTTATCATTATTTTAAGTTCCTAGATACCGGTTCCTAAGTGGTTTCATAATAAGAGAGTGATGCTACTTCCCACGACCACCATCTCTGCAGGAAGGTGGCAAACTCCCAAGGCTCAGTAAAGCAATCACAGAGTAGCCTCAAGGGAGCTCCTGGACCACATCAAAGGACTGTAGGAGACCAAGCCAAGAAAAAGCGAAGTCCAGTCACTGGCCCGATGTTCTTAGCTAAGATGAACGTTGAATTTCAGTGTGAAGCAGATGCTACTAAGGCATAAAAACCTCCCCTAACTCAGAACCTGGTTTTGCTGGGGATCGATCTCTTCCACACTGGCACAAGTCTATAGGAAATTGTGGTCGTTTGTGTAGGGGGGCTGAGGACGATTCTGTTGTTTGAATTTTCCCTTGTTTCTCTATTTGGTTTCGGCTTAGTGTTTTGCTTTTCGTCCCAGGGCTTCTGCTTGGTCTTTTCACAGAGTAAGCAAATGGATAGAGGCTTGAACCGTATTTACCTCCATACTGAACCCAAGTGACCTGTGATTCCAGAGTTGAAGGAGATAAGTACATTCAAATTGCTCTTACTATATCTGCCCTCACGTTCCAGTTCAGTTCTGGGTCCAGCTCCTCTTTCTCTTTAAGGCCTATCCAAGATTTATGTCCTAATGAAGTAGCTCAAAAGCCTGGCCTCCCAACTTCATGTATAGTCTGGACAAGAGGCATTTTTCAGGAATAAGTAGCCCCCATTTTCCTTTGGGATCCCACCCACTCAGGAAACAAACAAACTGGGCCATGCTCTCTATGCTTCCAAGATGCCCCTTGGCCCCAAGTCCCATCATTTAAACTCCAGTGTTCTCCCATTAATGCTGTATGACTTACAACCCTGGAACACCATGATCTCTGAAGAATCAAAGTTGGGGTTGACCCAAAGAGCAATGGAGAGGTACATAGTGGACGTAAATAGGTTGTAATATATTTCTAGCAAGTGACTTGCTCGAGGTCACAGAAACAATAAGCAGCCAGGTCTTCAAATGGTAAACCCAGTCCATCTGCTTTAAGCATGCTTAAAGCTAATGCCTGGTGCTTGGGGGCTGGAGTTGAGGAAGCCATATCATTTTGCTAGTCTGTGCCCACTAACCTAGCATAACATCCAAGGATCACAGGAGATGGTGGCTCCAGGACCATGTTGGTCAATGCCATTGAGACGGATAATGACCCTCATTTGATGGGTACCAGGAAGTCTTCTCTGATACTCCCAAATGTTTTTTCCCCAGTGCCTGATGCAATGCCTGACATTGAACTCCACCATTGTTCTCCTTGATAATTTCTTGAAAGATGATATCTAGGCTCTTTTTTTGATCATGGCTTTCAGGTAGTCCAATAATTTTTAAGTTCTCTCTCCTGGATCTATTTTCCAGGTCGGTAGTTTTTCCAATGAGATATTTC
>JAQQSZ010018847.1:0-10492 GCA_028646595.1 Phalanger gymnotis | reverse complement strand
ACAACTTAGAAGGTCAGTAGGAAAGGGTTGTCAGACCTGGGTGAGAGAGGAGCATAGTCCAGCCACAGCCCCAGATGAGCCCCAGCCCCAGGAAACCAGGAACAGGCCTTGGGAGTGACTAAATTGGCAACAGAGGCAGCAGCAGTGGCAGTGGCTGCTTCCGGAGCTCTCACCCCATAGATGGTAAGAGGATTGAACAACTGGTCAGAAGGAAATTACAGGAGTCTCTTTGCTAGCATTGCTTTGCCCACATTTGGATGTGAGTCATGGTCCTGGGTAGCAGTCTTGGGGTGAGGAGGAGCACTGGCATAGCACAGCCTATGGCAACAGTGGAGAGGGGACCCTCCTCACAGTTCCAGGGCAGAAAAGAGTGCTTGCCATCACTCACAGACCAGAGCACAGGTCAAGAAAGGAGTAACACCTCTCCTTAGATCATACTATATCGGAAGAACTGAAAAGTTACAGGTCAATAGAAGTATCTCTGAAAACAACTGCACAAAACCCCTGCAGCTTGGGACAGTATGCCCCCCCACACTGGAAGCAGAGCCCTACCTTAACAAAGAGTTTAAAAGTCAAGTAATAGACTGGGGAAATGATGGACCAATGGGAAAAAAACTCAAACTATTGAAAGTTAATATGGTGACAAGGCAGATCAAAATATCCACTCAGAAGAAAACAAAGTCAAAGCTCCTACATCCAAAGCCCCCAAGAAAATGTGAATTGGTCTCAGGCCATGGAAGAGCAAAAAGGATTCTGAAAATCAGATAAGAGAAATAGAGAAAAAAATTGGAAGACAAATGAGAGTGATGCAAGAAAATCATGAAAAATGAGTCAACAGCTTGATCAGAGAGACCCAAAAAAGTACTGAAGAAAATAACACCTTAAAAAACAGACCAGGCTAAATGGTTAAAAAGGTCCGAGAAGCCAATAAGGAGAAGAATGCCTTAAAAAACGGAATTGGCCAAATGGAAATGGAGGTCCAAAAACTCACTGAAGAAAATAATTCCTTAAAAAT
The DNA here is from genome assembly GCA_028646595.1 of Phalanger gymnotis. Classification (NCBI taxonomy): domain Eukaryota; kingdom Metazoa; phylum Chordata; class Mammalia; order Diprotodontia; family Phalangeridae; genus Phalanger; species Phalanger gymnotis. The sequence continues at coordinate 9,477 of JAQQSZ010018847.1, read as the reverse complement.
TAGAATGGAGAAAATGAAAGCCAAGGACTCTCTGAGAAATCAAGAAATTATAAAACAAAACCAAAAGAATGAAAAAATAGAAGACAATATGAAACGTCTCATTGGAAAAACAACTGACCTGAAAAATAGATCCAAGAGAGAGAATTTAAAAATTATTGGGCTATCTGAAAACCATGAATAAAAAAAGAGCCTAGACATCATCTTTCAAGAAATTATCAAGGATAATTGCCCTATATTCTAGAACCAGAGGGGAAAATAGAAATTGAAAGAATCCACATGTCACTTCCTGAAAGAGATCCCAAAATGAAAACTGTCAGGAACATTAGCCAAATTCCAGAGTTCCCAGGTCAAGAAGCAAACATTGCAAGTAGCCAGAAAGAAACAGTTCAAGTATTATGGAAACACAATCAGGACAAAACAAAATTTAGCAGTTCTACATTAAGGGATTGGAGGGCTTGGAATATGATACTCCACAGGTCAAAGGAGCTAGTATTGAAAATAAGAATCATTTAGCCAGCAAAACTGAATATAATCCATGTAGGGAAAAAATCGATATTCAACGGTATAGAGGAATTTAACGTATTCTTGAGAAAAGACCAGAGCTAAAAAGAAAATTTGACTTTCAAATACTAGAATCATGAGACGCATGAAAAGGTAAACAGGAAAGAGAAGTCATAAGGGAGTTATTAAAGTTGAACTGTTTACATTCCTACATGGAAAGATAATATTTGTAACTCATGAGAGTAGTTGGAGGGTATACACACACACACATACACAGAGTTGAATATGAAGGGATTATATCTAAAAAATAAAATTAAGGACTGAGAGAGAAATGTACTGGGAGAAGAAGAAAAGGAGAGGTAGAGTGGGATAAATTATCTCACATAAAAGAGGTAAGTAAAAGCTTTTATAGTGGAGGGATAGAAGGGGGAGGTAAAAGGGAATGAGTGAACCTTACTCTCATTGGAATTGGCTTAAGGAGGGAACAGAATACACATTTAATCGAGTATGGAAATCTATCCTACTCTATAGGAAAGCAAGGGAGGAGGGGATGAGGGAGGGGCATGATAGAAGGGAGGGCAGATTGGGGGAAGGGCTAATCAGAAGTAAAACATGTTTGAAGAAGGACAGGGTAAAGGAGAGAAAGAAAGAATGGAATAAATAGGGGTGTGAGAAATAGGATGGAGGGAAGTACAGTTAGCAATAGTAACTGTGAAAAAAAATTGAAGCTTCTCTCATAAAAAGCCTCATTTCTCTAACATATAGAGTATTGTTCCAAATTTATAAAAGAGCCATTCCTCAAATGATAAATGATGAAAAGCTATAAGCAGCTTCCATATGAAGTAATTAAAGCTATCTATAGCCATATGAAAAAATATTCTAACTCACTATTGATTGGAGAAATGCAAGTTAAAAGAATTCTGAAGTACTACCTCATACCTGTTAGATTAGATAATAGGACAAAAAAAGGTAAATGCCAAATGTTAGAGGGGATATGGGATAAATGAGACATTAATGTACTGTTCTATAGAGCAATTGGGAACTATGCCCAAAGGGCTATAAAACCACGCATACCCTCTGACATAGAAATACGACTACTAGTTCTGTGTCCCAAAAGAGATAAGAAACAAAAAGGAAAAGGACCTATATGTACAAAAATATTTATAGCAGCTCTTTTCTGGGGGTAAAGAACTGGAAATCGAAGGGATGCACATCAATTGGGGAATGGCTGAATAAGTTGTGGTTTGTAATCCCTACTATCAGTCCACTAGGGGCACCCAACACAACCACTGTAAGCAAACTCGCAGACTAACTTTTTGGGGTTTAGCTGACATGACTGCTTCTTGGTCTCCCCATGTTAGTGACTCAGTCTGTACCCACTCCCCAGCTCCACAAACATCAATAGACACAGAAATTATTGATTCTACTCAGTCAGCTGTGGGGGAAGAGGGAGCAGATAGGAAGGAGAAGAAAGGTGCAAAGCCAACTAGAATGGTAGGCATCTCCATGGCCAAGGGAAAAGGGACAGAAATAGAGCCAGGATCAATCTGACCCCAGTTGAATTTACTCTAGCTAGGAAACTATCTGGGGTCCCGCACACCCAATTCAAGGAGGCTAAGAAAGCCCAGCCTCAGAGGTGTGTGCAGGCAGTAATCTGTGTAGTAGAGTTAACGAAGGAGGAAGAGGACAATTTCAAAGCCACTTTTAATGATATGAAACTGAAATCTTTTGCACAAACAAAATCAATGCAGCTAAAATAAGAAAAATTGGATTGGGGAGATATTTGTGTCAAATATCTCCAACAAAAAATCTGATATACAAAATATAAGTAGAATTAACACACATATATAGGAAAAAGAAATTCCCAAAAAGAGAAGTGGTGAAAGAATATTACCAAATCATTCTCAAAAGAATAATTGTAAACCATTAAGAACCGTATGGAAGATAGGTCCAAATCACTATTAATGAGGAACTTAAATTAAAACAACTTTGAGTTTGCCTTATGCCCCAATAATTGGCAAAAATCGTGAAAGATAAAAATGTTGGAGAAACTGTAGAAGTAGAGGAAGACCAAAACACTGTTGGTGGTACCAGGAATTGTTCTAACCATTCTCTAAAATAATTTCAGGGGAAAGTGACTAAAATGCCCATAACTTTTGACTCAAAGATCTCACTTCCAGGAAAATACTCCAAGGAAGATGAGAAAAGAAAGAAAGTTTCCATATGTACAAAAATATATCACAGAAACAAAGCAAAGAATGGGAAACAAAATGGGTACTACCAATTAGGGAATAATTAAAAACAAATAGCATAAGAATGTAATGGATACTGTGTCTCTGTGTGAAATAATGAATATAAAAAATTAAGAGAATCATGGGAAGACATATGAATTGATCAAAAGTAAATTATGCAGAGCCAGGAGCAGTATGTACAACAACAATGTTAGTGAGAAGAACAATAAAATGCAACTGTTCATTGTATAATTAGAATGACCAAAGGAGGTTCTAGGGAAGAAATGAGGAGTTCCACTTCCTTTCATCAATGTGGAAGGAGACTATGGTTATATTGCATATTCCAGCAGATGCAATCAATGGATTGGTTAATTTTGAGTAAGTAGGGTTGTTCTTTTTTTGACGGGGGACTCAGGGGTCTTAAAATGGCAAACCACTTTTTGGAGGAAGGGGTATATTCAGAAATGCCTAAAATGTTAAATATAAAATGGTATCAGTAAAAGTTTTTTAATTGACTTAAAACAAAACAGAGCATGAATTTTCAAATATAAGAAATGAAATGTCCCAATTAGAGTTAGTTCCATAAAAGAAAACATGAAGCTGATACATTGTCTTGCCAGCTTAACTACATAGTCTAAAAATAAATTTTTTTTCTACTCTTTGAAACACAAAGTACAGAGACAAACTTAAAAAAATACACTTATGTCACTGAATGATAGTGTCGACACAGTATGTCATCACATGTCTCAGAAGTCAACCTTTCCAACCTGTCTCTGAGCAACAGTCCTCTCTGTATCAATGACAAGGGGTCAGTCAGCACCTGCCTGTAGATCCCCAGGGACTCAAGCGGAGCCATTCACTACCACCTACAGTAGGCCAATCCAGTTACGCATAACTCTAATTATATGGAATTTTCCCTTATAGTAAGCAGACATCTTCCTCTCTTAACTTTTTCCACATTTCCTCTAATTCTATCCTCTGGGACCAGGAAGAGTGCCTATAATCCCTCTTCTTCATGGTAGGCCTTCAAATACATGTTTATGTATCATGTTCCCTCTATAGAGTCCTCTCATCTTTGGGGTAAGCATCCTTTGGTTAAACTCTATAACATGTTTGTGTTGGATGTTAAGCACCTTATACACTTGTTGGAAGGAGTATATTTTACAAAGGAAAACCACTTATTGGAGAAAGCGGTATACTTAGAAATGATTGTAATGTTTCCTTTAAAAGGGCATTAATACAAGTTTTAAAAATAAGCTGTAATGAACCTTATAATGAAGCAAAACTTCATGTTTCCAAATATGGAAAATTTCGTGTTTCCAAAACTTCATGTTTCCAAATATGGAAAAAATGTCATATTTGGAGTTCATTTATTAAAAGAAATCATGAAACCAATACATCATCTACCAGTTTAACTATATTGTCTAAAAATAAGATTTGCTCTACCCTTTGAAGCAGGAAGTTTGTAGAATAATCAGTTATTCTTGAGGAAGTCTTACTTCCAAGAAAGTTTTGTTTCCAGAAATATAGAACTTAAAAATCTCTACAATAAAAAAAAAATTAAAACAGGATTTGTGACTATAATTGAGTCCAACATTATAGATTTTGGTTAGAGAAAATGGGCATGGTCTTGAAATAGACTGGCATAAATACCCTAAGCCTAGGAAAAGTCAGACTAGGCAGGTAAGATTCTCCTTTAGGATCACTTTTGATTCTCTACCTCTTGAAAAAGTGAAACTTGTCCAAAAGATGCCAAGCTATTGGACAAAATATTTTAATCAAATGCCCAGTTTCTTCTTTAGAAATAGTTTAGTTTCTTCTTTAGAAATAGCCTGTAAACCTATAGAAACAGAACTAAATTGAAGCCATCTGTACCAACTATAAATCTAATCTTTAATACTCTGTAAGCTAATCATAGTATCATTTCAATAAATTCTTAGGATTATGTCAATAGCTCCAGGGTGAGAATTTCCACTGACATGCTTGCCTCAGGCCATTACCTTGAAAAATATGAGTGATTCCCATCTCTTCATCCTCTTCTATCCCCCACCATTTCTGTGGACCCACCTACTACATAGGGTAGAATGGAAGCCTTGAAGGGAAAGGCTTATCGTCTTTCCTACCTTATCTTCCTTCTTTATCCAAGGCCTGGGGCTTCTGCTACACAGATTGGACAGTAAATAACTTTGCCCAGTTAATCTTAAAAGGTTCTCATCGTTATGTTCACCTGCTCCAACCTGGTTAAGCAGATGAAATTGGTCTGTAGAGTCTCATCATCCCCTTACTGAAACTTTTTCTCCCTTTTGCTCATTGCTCTACCCTAGACTTCATTCTATGTGCTGGATGTCCAAAGTTCTCCACCGTAGAGGCCCACCAAGCCAGTACCTGAAGCCTAGATCTTTTTTCTGTCCCTCAAGCCAAGCAGAACTCAACTAGTATTGTCTTAAGGGTGTTATGTTAATGGAATAGGAAGATTTTCCCCATCCATTAATAGGCCTATGTGACCACACGTATTCAATCACAGTTGTCTTGCTGCTTTGAACTCAGGCCCAGCTGTGATACATCCGGAGTCACATAGAGCCCAGTGGGGGAGGAATTTGCCTAAGGAGGAGCTTGCTTGTAGAAAGGCTTTCACATCTTTCGGTACTAAGCTAATTAGGCACTGAGTCAGGAGGGTTGTGATGCCTTCTGGCTCTGAGCCAAAAGTCTATATATATTCTGAGGTGAGATTTTGCTTTGGGGGCTCACTCACAAGAAGGACCTTTTGATTCCCCAGATGGGACTGAGTAGTTGTTTATTAAGAGCCCTCCAACTACTCAGATGTTGGTGCTCTCCCGGTCTGGTGGTATATATAGGTGGTTGTAATACTTTGTTCAGACAGTTGAAGCCCTGTCTGTTGGATTCCTTCTTGGATACTCACTTCTTTCTACTTATCTGTAGTTGTAAGATTGTTGACCCCTTTAAAGTTGTCTTTCCTTTAAAAAAGCAGATCAAAGAACGTGTGCTAGCAGCCCTCCTGTGTGTTGGTGTTATTTGTCTTACACTTCCATGGCAGCTATAAGTAGCATTAACACTACAGGGGGTAAGCCAGCCCCATGGAGGAAATGCAGGCCCAAGTTAGATAGAAAGGGATGGAGAAAGAGAGAAAGGAAAGGGAAAGGGAACAGAGGAAAGGGCAGAGGAAAAGGGGAAAGAGAATGAGAAGGGGGAGGAAAGAAGAGAGAGAAAAGGAGAGAAAGATGGAGGAAAATAAAGAGAGAGGGAGAAGGAAAGGGAAGGAGAGAGGGAGGGGAAAAGGGGGATAATTTCATATTTTTTTGTATTTTCCAAGCATATTCCAAAGAATATATGCTAAATTGCCCTGAAATAGGAGGACAGGTTAACAAAGAAACAAGCTTTTGAACATCCTGGCAGAACAAGTGAGAAGGGCAAGAGAAAAAACCTTGTCAGTTGGGAAGAGACCTACCAGAGACCTGGGTAGACCTTAGCCATCCTTGCACTATGGGGTATGAATAGTTAATTGTGGGGGAGGGAGAGTTGGGAGGGGATTGGAGAGGAAGAGGAGGTGGGACTTCTAACCTCCACACATCTACAATCTGCTTCAAGAACAATCCTGAAGGTGTCCCAGGTTGAGATGCCCCCCATCCACCAAAAGCATTTATGTCTTAGTCTGATGCCTCTCCATTCCCTATGCCTTAACTAAGAAGAACGTATATGAATTTCAGGCATTGTTGCAGGGAGAGATTGCTTTATGATCAGGCCAGCCATAAATATCTGGGTAGGACTTTTGTGTGATCAAAGTAGGGGTAGGGAGAAAACAACCCTAATACCCCTCATGGCTGGTCCAGTGGTCAATAAATGGAATTTTGAGTTAGAGGACCTAGACTCAGGTTCTAATTCTACCACTGATTACCTTTGTTACCTTGGTGAGTCACTTAACTTTTCTATGCCTCAGTTGCCTCATCTGTAAAAGGAGGGAGTTGGCTAAGTGACTTATAAAGATCCTTTCTAGCTCTAAATCTATGATCCTATGAAAGAAAAGTTCCTTATTTGCTTTTTTTTGGTGGGGGTTGGGAGACTTGCATCTAATCAGCAAGAAAAATCTTGGCTCCCTTCATCTCATTTGCCCAAAACATTTGGCTGCAAATAAGCCTTCATTACGATGGAAAGTGTGGTTCAAACTTTTGATTCAGTTTCTTTTATTATTATTATTGAATTCCCTCATAAGACATATTGTGCCTTGACTTGTGTTTTGGGAAGAGGAAGGATGCCCCCAGTGTATCTAATTTAACACCTGTAAATTCCCAGGGATGATTATCACAAGGAGACATATTGAAAATTGTAAGAAAAGGTTTAATAAAAAAAATGTAAATTGAAAGGCCATAAAATTCAAATGAGGTTCATTCCCCAGGTAATAACGAGCTCCATGTTCAACCCTTATTCATGGATTTCTTCATAATTTTATTAAGCTTCTACTTTTTCTACCCATGTAATTAGAGCTTAATTAATTCCTCCCCTAAAGGAGAAAGAAAAGAAAGAAATGATATTTGAATTATGTGGTGAGTATGGCAATTGAGATTTGCTTGTTTTCTCCTGCTACAGGTTTTTTTTTATGATGAGGTCCTTCTAAGATGCTTTTGTCTGTGCCAGATGGCTTTTGGATCCCAATTTCTTGTCCTTCCTGGCCAAGAAAATTCACAACAGATAGATGTATACAAGATAGGCTTGTTGTTGTCAAATTGTAGGCTTGTATAGATGTATACAAGGTAGGCTTGTTGTGTTGTCAAAATAGATTCCAGGGGTGGAAGTATAACAAAGACAAAGTATAACATACAAAACTGAGAAGCAAAGAAAAATACCCCCAAATACTTAAAATCAACTATCCCAAGCAAGCCATGGAGACGGTGGTAGTGAGGATCACAATTTTATGTGTAAAGGGGAGTGGGGACTGGCCATTGATAAACTCAGTCCTTATGAACATGAAACACATAACAAAGATGTGGATGTCGACAAAATCTGGTATAGACTCCATCTCCTGGACTTCCTTCAGCTTGTTCTCCTGATCTTTCAAAGTTCACAAGGTCACAGGCTATACCAATTTTCCTTTCCCTCATAAGAAGAAAAGATAGACAAAAGAGACAGAAACAATAGCCAGTCCATATGCTCACAGGCTGTGCAGTGGCAGCCCAAGTGGGGAGATAAAAGTCTCTCTTCTCACCAGGAAGCCTACAACATTCCTTGCCTCCCCACTCAAATACAGTCAGGAAACAGAGAGCAGAAGGTAACAGTGCCTTTTGTAAGCATTCTCAGTTCCGCTCAGCAGCCAATTGAAAAGCTTTTTTTCTTCACGTGATAAGCAGACCACAAACAATAAATATGTATGCTCTGAAAGTCCACCTGGAGATTCAGAAACGCTCTCACATACTCATACAGACCATTGATCAGTTCCCACCCTAGCCGCCACACAATTTTACATTCTTGCCTTGCACACAAAATGACCTATTTCTAGTACTTCCAAGGGAGCTGTCCATAGATTTACCAGGAGTTGATCATGAAGCATTTTAGCTTTACAAACAAAACAAATGAATGAATCAGGGGAGCCCGACATGTGCAAATAAAGAACTGAGAGAATAGGAGAGATAATATCCCAGGAAATATTAACAGAACCTTGTATTAGAGAACAGTGCCTGGCCTCCTAAAGGAAGAGGGGTGTGGCAACGTAAGGAAAGGGGAAAGGTCACAGGAAAGCTACAGAAATGCTTCAAAGTGCTAGACCAATAACAAAGGGTTGAAGGATCTCTCTCTCTCTCCACTGTCTCTGCCCCCCACTCTATTTCTCACTCCCTTTTAACTTTTGATCATCTTTCACCAGCAGCCTCATTCCACCATTTTCCCCCATCCCCAGCAAAGCTTGTCTAGTGTCTCATTCCCTCAGGGCCCTGCTAACAATATTGTACTGGTATTCTCTGGCTCTCTCTCCTATCTTCTTTCTCTCCTCTTTGTGAGTCTTCTTTCCTCTCTGTTCCTCTTTCTCTCTTTCCTCCTGTTTTGATTTGAAGGAGTTATGAAGGAAAAAGGTGTTCAATCCTTTTGCCCTCCTTGCTAGGGAGGGTGGAGGTGGAACATGGACTATGAAAAGGTATCGCCCACTTCTCAGATGCACAATGAAGGAAGATTTCCTTGTAAAGAACCAACCTACTGCTCCCCAAACAAGGGCTTGTGATATCCCTATCTGAGCTCCTGGGATTTGGGCCATGAAGCTCCCTCTGCTGGATAACCCTGCCCTGGTGTTTCTAGTATGCTTTAAGAGAAGCACAGAAATGATGCCTTTCACCACTGAAGCTGGATCCTGACCTTACTGACCTTTGAGTCCTTTCGAGACCCTCAGCAGAGTCTTCTCCCATCCCCTGAATTTGACTCAGAGAAGAAACGAGTCTAGAACATTTTGTCTTCATCTTGCCTGACCCAATTAAGAAAAACTGAGTCTCTCAAAAACAAACATTTTCGAAAAGGGACAGGGTCAAGGGAGAAAATTCAATAAAGGGGGATTGGTTGGGAAGAAGCAAAATATAGTTAGTCTTTCAAAACATGAGTATTGTGGAAGGGTTATACATAATGATACGCATGTGGCCCATGTTGAATTGCTTGACTTCTTAGGGAGGGTGGATGGGAAGGGAAGAGGGGAGAGAATTTGGAACTCAAGGTTTTAAAAAAATAGATGTAAGAAAGTAAAAAAGGTTTTTTT
>JAQQSZ010018846.1:0-10492 GCA_028646595.1 Phalanger gymnotis | reverse complement strand
AAGAAGGGAGAAAATTTGGAGCTCAAAGTTTTAAAAACAAATGTTAAAAAAATTGTTTTTACATGCAACTGGGAAATAAGACAGACAGGCAATGGGGCTATAATCTATCTTGCCCTAAAAGAAAGTAAGGGGAAAGGGGACAAGGTGGGGGAGTGGGGTGATAGAAGGGAGGGCAGACTGGGGAAAGAGGCAAGCATAATACATGCCATCTTGGAGTGAGGGGGAAGGTAGAGATGGGGCGAAAATTTGTAACTTAAAATCTTGTGGAAATGTGGAAACTAAAAATAAATTAAAAAAATAAAATAGAAATCTTGATAGTAAAAAACCAAACTAGTTGAACAGCCAGATCCAAAGGGTAGTAGAGGAGCAGAGTCAACCTTGGGGAATGTCTCTCTAGTGATGCCAAATGATACAGTGATACAATTGTATCAGTGATTTGATCAAGGCACAGTTGAAACAAAGCTGGGAACTAATTAATCTGCTGGATCTCAAAACACCCAGACAAATTAGAATTATTAGTTCAATCTAACAAGATAAAACTCAATAGGTATAAATTAAAAGTCTTTACATTTGAGTTTAAAAGTATCAACTATACAAATCCAGAAGAAGAGAGCCAAGGCTGAACCCTACAAAAAAAAATTGGAAGTTTTTTTAGTGTACTGCAAACTCAAAATAAATTAACAGTAGTAAGTGGCAATTTATGGCATAATGAGAAAAATTGAATTTAATTTAAGGCTTCATTAACAGAAGCTCTGTGTCCAGAATGAGGAAATCTAACATTCCACTGTCTTGAGCCTTAGTCAGACTACTTGAGAGGGCTGGAGGCACGGGCTGGCAGGGAAGGCATCCACATGTAAACTATTAGAAACCATGCCCTATGGAAATCTGTGGAAGGAACTGGAAATGTTTAACTTAAGAAGAGAAGATTCAGCCAAGGTACACAACTCATCTTCAAGTATTTGAAAGTCTATCATGATCAACTGGGGAACAGCTAAATAAGTGGCATATGATTGTGATGGAGTACTACTGTGCTATAAGAAATGACAAGAAAAGAAAAACATAGCAAGACTTATATAAACTGACCTCAAGTAAAGTGAGATCATTCTGCACAGTAACAGCAGCGTTCTAATGATGATCAGCTGTGAAAGACTTGGCTACTCTGATGGATATAGTGATCCGAGATAATTCCAAAGGAGTCATGATGAAAAACTCCTATCCACCTCCAAAGAGAGAACCAATGAACTGAGTCCAAAGTGAAATATAATCTCACTTTTCTTTGCAATATGGCTAATATGGCAATGTTTGTCATGATTTTCCTGTATACTTGATATTTTGCTTGTCTTCTCAGTGGGTAGTTGGGGCAGGAGGGAGGGAGAGAATTTGGAACTCAAAATTTAAAAAGAAAAGAATGCTAAAAAAAAAATTATGAGTGTGTGTACTTTTTTTTTTAAGGCTATCAAGTGGAAGAGGAATTAAACTGGTTCTGATTAGCTCTAGAAGGTGGAATAAAGAAGGGTGGAAGCTTCAGAGGCGGTTCTGTTTAAGGTCTATTGACAGGATCAACAAAAGGAAAAGCTTCCTAACAATTAGCTGCCAAAAAGCAAAAACGGCCACTTTAGTGGATTCTCTGGATCCCTGGAAATCTTCACATACAGAACAAGTTTCCCTGTTAAGCTCTGATTCTCAAGATTATATAAAGAACTGACTCAAATTTGTAAGAATAAGAGCCATTCTCCAGTTGATCAAAGGATATGAACAGCACATTTTCAAAGAAAGAAATCCACATTATCAGCAGCTATATGAAAAAAAAAAAGCTTCAAATTCCTAAAATTTAGAAGAATGAAAATTAAAGTAACTGTGAGCTTCTTGCTTCCATTCATCAGATTGGCAAGATGGACTGAATGCCAGACCTCTAGTTAGGAAGACCTGAGTTCAAATCGAGCCTCAGATGTTTATTAGCTATAAAATGCCAGATAAATGACAGCCTGTAGTAGCAAATCAGATTTGAAGATCTTTCCCACCCAACAGGCCATGTGACCTGCTTACATCACAGGAAGCCTAAGTTACATGTGGTGGGAGGAGCATCCTGACAGGAAGAGGAAGTTATGTCACAAGAAATGCTGAGAGAAAGAGAGAGAGAGAGAGAGAGAGCACAGTTATGGCTGCTAATGGCTGCTTATGGCCGCCCTCGTGCTACTTAGAGTTTAACAAGCTGACTTAGCCGTACTGTGAGTTTGTTTTCGGGAAGACTCCAGCAGGGGGTCAGAGAGGTTTTGGGATGGTGAGGCTCCATGTTGTGATATGGTATTTTAAGTTCCTTGCTGTTATGATAAAGTAGGCTGACTGGCTGTGGGAGCTGAACATTTGGTTATGGGATATGGTTCTCTGCTATCTGAATAAATGTTATACTTCTTTTACCTTCTTTATGGAGAATCTTTCATACTTTGCAATACAGAACTACATAGGCACAGTCACGGTTATCATTGATGTTGTGTTTATTGCCTTATTGATACACAACCTCTCACTGTCTCAGTCTCCTCATCTATAAAATGGGAAGAATAATAGCATTCACCTCCTAGGGTTGTTGTGAGGATAAAATGAGATATTTATAAAAACACTATTTATTTAAATGCTGGCTGTTATCATAACAAAAAAATGACAAATATTGGAGTGGCTGTGGAAAAAAGATACATTAAGGAGGGAAGGAAGGAAATAAGTATTTATTACGGTGCTTTACAAATATCTCATTTAATCCTCACAATTCTGAGAGACAGATGCTGAGGAAGGTGAAGCAGACAGAGGTAATTAGTGTCTAAGGCCAAATTTGAACTTACGTCTTCCTGACTCTAGGGCCAGCACTCAATCCACTAAGCCACTTGGTTGCATAGCTGGTAGAGTTGTGAATTAGTCCACGTAGTCTGGGATGCCTGGCACATAGTAAGCTCTTAATAAACATTTGTTCACTTGACAAAATTGTTTATACCCTTTGATTCAATGACAGCACTACTAGAGCTCTACCTCAAAGAGATATAAAAAATGGAAATCAATGATCATAAAAAAGGGAAAAGGACCCACATGTACAAAAATATTTATAGAAGTTTTTTTGTGTGTGTGGTGGCAAACAATTAGAAATTAAGAGGATGCCCATGAATTGGGGAATGGCTGAACAAGTTGTGGTATATGAATATAATGGAACACTACTGTGCTACAAGAAATGATGCGCAAGCAGACCTCAGAAAAACCTGGAAAACCAATATGAAGCAACGGTGAGTCAAATGAGCAGAACCAGGAAAACAATGCACACTGTAACAGCTACGCTGTGTGAAGACTGACTTTGATAGACTTAGCTCTTCTCAGCAATGCAATGATCTAAGGCTCAAAAAATCAAGACTCCTGATGGAAAATGCCATCCACATTCTGAGAAAGAACTATGGAGTCTGAATGCAGATGGAAGCATACTATTTTCTCTCATTTTTTTGGTTTTTCTTTCTTGTGGTTTTTCCCTTGTGCTTTGATTCTTCTTTCACAATACTGACTAATATGGAAATATGTTTAATATGATTGTACATGGATAGTCTATATCAGATTGCATGGTGTCTTGGGCAGGGAGCATGGAAGGCAGGGAGGAAAATTTTGGAGCTCAAAATCTTATAAAAGTGAATGTTGAAAACTAATAAATAATTAATTAAAGAAAGAAACGGAAATCAAGGGGGTGCCTATCAATTCAGGAATGGCTAAACAAATTTCTGAGAAGTTTGGACTTGCATGACTGGTTTCAGAGTGAAATAAACAGAACCAAGAGAATAAAGTATGTAATAACAAACATTGTAAAGACATAACTTCGAAAGAATTAAGAACATGGTCACCGCAATGACCACATTTGGTGGTCAATTTCAGAGGATCAGTGATGAAGCACAGGACCCGTCTCATGACGGAGAGGCAATAAACTCAAGATGCAGAATGAGACAAACACTTCTGGACACAGCTACTGTGGTATTTATTTTTAGTTTACTATGCACTTTTACTATAAGGGAAGAGGGAGGGAAAGAAAAGTAATGCTTGTTAATTGGCAAAGAAAAAGAAAAAACCAAACAGCAAACACAGGTAGGTTAATCCGCCTATTGATCATCTGTTTCAGATATGAATTGGATCAGATCACCTCTGAAGTCCTTCACCACTCTGAAATCTGTGTGAATTACCGAGAGTACTGAATAATCCTGTCATTCATTTCGCTGCTTGGATTCTTAAACTTCTTTGTGACGTGGACCCCTTCTAAGATGCTTTTAAATACATATAATAAAATAAATAGGAATACGGAGGAAACCAATTATATTGAAAGTTAGCAAAATATTTTTTAAAAATAAGTTCACAGAGCCCAGGCTAAAAACTCCTGGATTTAGGTTCTCAAACTTTTCTCCACACACTATTCTGGTAAGGCCAGAGACCTTATAAACGATATATTCTGGCTTACAACTATGTGAGGGTAGGGGGGTGCTGATGAGGGAGAATAAAAATTGTTCTCTGAGAAAGAACACCCTTTGATCTACTATAGGTATGGCAGGGGAAGCAGGCCTGATACCTGCCCAGGAATTCTTGAGCTGCAATTAGTGAGTTTCTAGCAATGATACAATTTGTGTGAACAGTGACAACACATGCTGCCTTTTGAGTTCAGCCTACAGATGTAGAGCCCCTGGTGGTACACGCTCTTAGTTCAGTAATCAATAGTTAACTGTTGAAATGGTCACAAAAATCACTGCCCTATGAAGGGCATCCTCTGTTATGATCCATCCCTTCACCAAGCATTTGCTGAACACCAATTTTAAGTCAAAGGTCATTTTGAATAAAATCTAAGAGAATAATGCCCAAAATTCAAAACAAAAATAAAAAGCAAAATCAAAAGTTTTAGACTTACGGAGACTAGGAGGAGGTGGGATCATAGCCCCTCCTGGTGGAGGGGCAGAGAACGGAGTGGGAGGAATTTTTCCTTGCTGAAATGCGGCCGCTTTGGAAGGAAAAAAAATAGAAACACAAATAAGAATCTTAGATGATCATAATTTTTCCACTCTGTTTTTTATATAAATACTTTAAAAACATTTCAGTCACAATCATGTATGTCAGTCAACAATCATTTATTAAGTGTTTATATGGTTCTCAACCCTGGGTATACAAAGAAAGGCAAAAAGTAGTCAAGGAGCACACATCCTTTTTTTTTTTTTTGGAGGGGGGAAGTCAGGGCAATTGAGGTTAAGTGACTTGCCCAAGGTCACACAGCTAGTAAGCGTGTCAAGTGTCTGAGGCCGGATTTGAACTCAGGTCTTCCTGACTCCAGGGCCAAGGCTCTACTCACTGCGCCACCTAGCTGCCTCAAGGAGCATACGTTCTAACCTGTAAATACTTACATACAAGATCTATAACGAGCATCTACAGCTAATGTGAAAGATGAAGGCATTAGTGGATGGGGAGGGCCAACCAAAAAAGCCTTAGGTGGAGTTTGAGCTGAGCCTTAAAGGAAGGCAGGGTGAGGAGGGAACCACTCAAGGTGTGGGAGAGGCAAGAGTGAGACGGAATATCGTTTTCAAAAAGCATCTAAGTTGGTCAGTGAAACTGGACGGCAGAGGGTGGGGAGGGGAGCAGGATATTAAGTAGGAAAGGTAGGGAGGGGCCAGGCTATAAAGCTCTGAATGCCAAAGGGAGGAGTTTATATTTGATTCGGAAGGTAAAAGGGAGCCGCTGGGAATTCTTGAGCAGAGGGGTGACACGGCCAGACCTTCTCTTTAAGGAAACTACTTGGAGCCAGGAGAGACTTCCTGCAAGGAGTTAGAAGACTAATGCAACGGTCTCGGTGAGGGGTGATAAACTTGGCGAGGCTGTGAACTAGAGCTATGGCTGAATAAGAATAGAGAATGGGACGCATATAAGACGTATAGATGCCGTGAAGGTAGAAAAGGCAAGGTCACAGGCCGGGGTGACCGACGGGATGATAGCGCCCTCAACGGTTACAGGTAAATTTGAAGAATCTGAGAAGTGAGACGAGTTCTGTTTTGAAAATGCTGAACTTGAGATGCCTTTGGCAATCCACTTTGGGATGTCCAAAAAGCAGCTGCAGATGCATGACTGTAGATCAGCACAGACGTGAGGGTGGATATATAGATCTGGAAATCATCCGCAAACAGATGATAAATCCATGGGAGCTAATGAGAGTACCAACCAAGAAAGAACAGAGTGAAGAGAAAAGGAGGCCCAGGACAGAGCTAGGGGCGACACCCATGGTTAATGAGTAGTATTTGGAAGACAGAGGAGCAAAGGAGACTGAGAAGTAACAGCTGGACAGATAGGAAGAAAAATAAGAAAGAACAGTGTTACAAAAACCTAGAGAAGAGAACGTATCCAGAAGGAGGTGATCAACTGTGTCAAATGCTGTAGAGAAGTCATGGAGGATGAGGATTGAGAAAAGGCCAGTAGATCTGGCAATTAAAAGATCACTGGTAACTTTGAAGAGAGTAGTTTCAGTTGAATGAAGAGGCTGGTTGGAAGCCAGAATGCAGAGAGTTAAAAAAAGAATATATGTGTGTGTGTGTGTGTGTGTGTGTGTGTGTGTGTGTGTGTGTGTTGAGGGGTGCAAGATGTAGAGGTACCTATTGTAGATTGATTTCTCAAGGAGTTTAGCCACAAAAGGAAGGAGAGAAGAAGGAATGGATAGTTGAGTCAAATAAGAGTTTTTTAAGGGTGGAGGAAACATTGACATGTTTGTAGGTAATGCAGGGAAGAAGCTAGTAGAAAGGGAGAGATCAAGATTAGTGAGAGTGTGAATAAGATGCTACAGAAGCAAGGATGAAATGAGACAAAGGGTGACGTTGGGGGGTTTGCCTCTTCATCTGAGACTAGAGCGAAGTAGGAGATAGTAAAGGAAAGTATCTGAGTGATGTGAGATGAGGCTGAGAAAGCCGGGGGGAACTCTCAAGTTCATACTTGAAGGATACTCATTTAACACACCCAGGCTTTCTAGGGTTCAACTGGTTCGATTTTACCGGTAAAATCTGAATGAAGTGTAAACTCCTCTATCTGGCATTCAAGGCTTTATATAGCCTGGCCCCTCCCCACCCTCTATCATCTAGTTTCACTGACCAACTTGCACGCTTTTTGAAAACAATATACCATCTCACTCTGTTGGCAGTCCCACACTTACCTGTGCTTCCCTCCTCACCTCTTCCATGGCTTCCTTCAAGGCTCAGCTCAAGCTCCATCTTCTGCAGGAGGCTTTTCCTGCTTGGTCCTCACCTGGTTTGCTGGTTCATCTTTACCAGCAAAAATATCTACCTAGCTTCTTTGCTTCTGACCCATGTGGCACTTCGATAGCTGAATTATATGATATATCCAGTACTCAAACTGATGTGCAATCTCAAGTTAGCTATCCCCTTCAATGATTACGTTCTACTCTTGTCCATGGTCTCCTCTAAGTTTGCTACGGGGGGTCCACACAAGCGCCAGAGGGCATCACAGCTCCAGGATACCAGACCCATAAGTATCCATTAACTATAACCCATCCTCTCTAAACATATTTGGGACTGTGATGTTAGCAGTCCAAGTGTAGTGGCTCTATTGTTTTTGATGGTGAAAAAAGTCTGTTATAAAATCACTGTATATTTTTAAATAACTCTGTTGGGTTGGAAGCAGATTAAAGCAAAGGGTTTTGTTTGGTACAGAAAAAAGTCATCTTTAAAACACATAGTTATAGCAGGTTTAGACTTTAAAGCATTTTCAAGAAATAGTATTACATGAAGCAAATTTATCAGCCCTCCAATGTTTTCCTTAACCTTCCTACTTCACAGTTCCCTACTGCAAACCAGTATCTACCAAGTGACACAAATGGCTCCAAGGCAGTCATTTCTAATTACAACTTAGCAGAAAGTAGATGAAACACGAACAGGATGAAAGAATAGAGACAAGCCAGAAAATGTTTCTATTTGTTTTTTAATATAGTCAGCCATGGTCTAGCTCAGATGCACATTCATCTACCTCAGTCCCGGAATCCAGACTCCAAATCCTAATTCTACTCCGTCAAGGCCCAGACAATCTAACCAGTGCAATGGAAAGTGATTGGGGTCATTCAATTCAGCTACAATGAGCATTTATCAAGATAAGTGCCTATGTGCCAAGCATAAATTACAAGGGAAAAAAAATGACAGATTCTGTCCTCAAAAAACTTACAACCCAGCAGGGTGAGAGAGTTCTAAGAGAGGAAGTATGATGTACACACAAATAGGTATGACACATGGAAGGGTTAATGAAGACAAAGGGGAGTTGCCAAGTGCTCTAAGAAAATCAGGAGGAAGAAATTACTTTTAGCTGCAGAGAGCTGCGGGGATGCCATGAAGAAGGTGGTGCTTAAGCTGAGTTTTGAAGGAAGAAAAGGATTTCAACAGAGAGAGATGTGGAGTCTCTGCCAAAATGGAGGGCAATTAGGATAAGATGAGATCAGGTACCAGTTAGTAGTCCAGTCTAGCTGCAACAAGAAGTACTAGAAGGGGAGAAGAGAAATAAGACTGGAAAGATAGAGTGAAGACATATTGTGGCTGGCTTTGAATGCTACACAAAGGAGTCTGTATTTTGTACTGTTAGCATGGAGCTACAGAAAGTTCTTGGGCAATGGGCTACAACGGTCAGACTTGCACATGTTCTATGGGGCCCAGATGAACACCTAATCAAGTCAGGCATGAATTCTGATCATATATATTTTGTACAATTACAAGAGCATTTTTTTCTGTATGGATTTCAACTAAAGACAAGAATGCAGCATATATTTATATGGGCATATTTATGTGGGCACTCACATCCTACATTTATAGGTGTGTGCATACACATACATGCACCTGTACATGTATTTACATACACATTGTATAAATGTGTGTATACACAATGTACATATATATACACATACATATATGGATAAATACATCTTACAAACTTGTATGCCATGCCTATATGGGGCATTGCTATCAAGACCTTAAGGAATCTAAAGGAGGCTTCTCATAAAGCATCTGAATACAACAGGCAGACAAATGCATACATATGTATATGTGCATGTGAGTGTATACACGCTAGTAAACATCTAACAAGCAGACAAAAGTATGTGTCACACACATACGTATATACACATACAGTCACAACCCACATCTGTACATATACATACATATATACACGATGTACATTTACATACATGTATCTATATACACATGTATTTTTGCCTGCTTAATGTTTATTAGCACATATACATTTATATGTACATATACACATATGCATATGCCTGCCAATTGCATTCTGATGCTTTATGAGGCGCCTCATTGAGATTCCTGTAAGATCATACAAGCAATGCTCCATATAGGCATGATACACATTTGTCCATGGGGGTCCTTTGCCAAGAATGACAGACCTAATAAAAGTACCCTTAGCAAGACTGTAGATAACCAGGAATGAGTGGGATCGGTTGCTATGGCAGTGTACCTTTCGTGTATTTCAGAAGTAAAGTACACCAAATGTGTTTCCAGGCCAAGAGGAACACAGTGTTTTTTCCTGAAGTATAGAATTCAGAGGTGGGAGGAGACTAACAGATCATTCCCCATTAACTCTGTCAAAGGTTAAGTATAGTGCCTGCTCATTTTTGTACAGTGTAACCAATACAGTACATTAAGAAACGGCCCTGTGAATAATTCATAAAGTGAACAGCCCATTTGTGGATCCAAAATTGACTGCAAATCACTGGAAGGTTTTGTCCCAAGGACAGTAACCCGAAGTGGAAATTCACAAAGAGGTGTACCTACAAAAATGATCCCCAAAGTGTTTTCTTACAGGAGGGTTGAGGAAGAGGGAGGGTACACCTTAACACCAAAAGAGCTTCCCAGTTAAGATCATTCCTTAGTTCATTTTTGTAATTTTAGTCACTACCACAGTGTGTTATACACAACAAGCCTCAACCAATGTTTATTGAAGGGTAGATGATAATATTAGATGAAGACAGAAATAACAGCTCAGGGTCAGAAAGGTTAGTGTCCATTTGAGTGTAAGCATCACCTGGTTGCAGGCAAGCGTACTGTGATTCTCTTTCCCTCCAAAATCACTCTTAACATTTATTAGTTTGCCTTTAGCTCAGGTGTAATTCTTTCTTAATTCATATAAAATGAAAAACTGATAATGTCTAGAGTTTAACTGCAATTTTCAAACAATTCAAAGTGTGAGGAGGTGGGGAATGAGGAGGGGAAAGTTAACATTAAAATCAGAAAAATGTTCTCAGCTGTATATAGATAGACTGGCCAACAAAAGCCATGGATCTTCCAAGTACTAACTTACATGAGAAATTTTAATTCTTCTGGTGCTTTAATGATAATAATAATCCACATGGATATGTACATAAATGTATTACAGATATTATACACATATCATACACACAATACACAATATGTATCTATCTGTCTATCCCTCCATCCATCCATCCATC
>JAQQSZ010018845.1:0-10493 GCA_028646595.1 Phalanger gymnotis | reverse complement strand
AACAGAGTTTAAATAGGCTGAAGTTATAACCAGACCATAAATTGCTGCACCAAAAATTATTAAATATTTTCAAAAATGATAAAACACATCCAACTATACAACTCTTGCTAAAATATAATGGATAATATTGTGATATTTCATAATGATAGTCAGTATGGCATAATGAATAGAGAGATTTAGGAAGCCCTACATTCAAATCCCAAATCTGACACCTTCTGGCTGTGTGATCCTGGATAAGTTACTTAATTTCTCATTGTTCTAGGGAACTCTTTATGAATATAAATTGCAAAGAAGTTAGTGATTTGTATTGGCAGAGAGAATTCATTCAACTGGGATGTCTCTGTGCCAATAAAATCACAGGTATAGTTCCTTTTTAAAAATGAATACTTATTGACATATTTTGCTTATATATCACCTAAATTTACTCTGTGCTCCTACCCCAAGGTCTCCTAGAAATCCATCTCAGATATCAATGAATATTTTTAAAAAGAAAAAAGAGACAATGATAAAAAAGTCAGCAAAAGCAATAAATTCATTTTTAAAAATGGAAAATATATGCAATGTTCCACATTTAGGCACTTTTCACTTTGGGAAAGTATTTGGGAAGTGGGATGGCAGTGTCTTCTCATATTTCTTCCTTGAGATCATGCTTATTTTTTGTAGTTTCATGTTTCAATTTAAGCTAACTTTGAATATTATTTACATTGTTGGAGTCATTTTTTTTTCATTTTCTTTTCTCTCTGTTTATTTTACTCTGCTTCAGTTCATATAAGTCTTTCTATCATTATTTCTTAGAGCACAGTAGAATTCCATTATATGCATATACCCCATCTTATTTAGCCATTACCTAGTAGATGAGCATTTACTTTCCTTTTCTTTGCTTTCACAAAAAATGTGGCTATAAATATTTTGGTGTATACATGGACTTTATGAATATCTTCCTTGGGTGTGCCATAGTTGACTCAAACCAGCTTGAAAGAGTTAATTGTTAGATTTACAATATGAGCAAATACACGGAAGAAAATGCTATAAATCAAGGCTTGGCTTAATGTTTAACAAAATAAAAATGAAAACACAGTACAGCATAGGTAATATTAATTTGTAGTATTCTAAATCAATATGCAACAAGATCTGTTTCTGTTTGAGTTTAACACTACTGGTCTAGACTTACAAAAGTGATAAAGAAAATATTAATAATGTAGATTAAATCCCAGAGTACATATTTTTTCAGAGTTTATTGTTCAAAATTTATTAGGACACCAGTAGGTATATGCTTTATAGTTCAAAGTAATGGAACAGAAATGTACAGAAATGCTAGGCACCTTATTTGCATAATTTAAAATTACTTTCTAAAATGGTTATACTAATTCATAGCTCTACCAAAAATGTACTAATGTGCCTATTTTTCCCCCAATCTCTCCAAAAAGAAGTATTTCCATATTTCGGCATCTTTTTAAGTTGCTGATGTAACTTTCTCTTTTTTCTTGATGAAAGAGAAAATATTTTGTACCATTTATACATAACATTAAATAATTATTCCTAAATATTATTTGTTGCATCTTTAGCTCATTTTAAAAATTTATGTTTCATAATATATGTACAGCAGTATACACAAAAAAATTTATACATGAATATGTGCACACATATAGGGAATGCATACTTACAGATGTTTTATTGGTACACATGTGTGATCAAAAAAACTTGGAGACCAAGCTTATTTAAGATAAGGATCAAATGGAATAATACTTGACAGCCAGAAACAGATATGTATTTTCACCCAGACCAGGGAATAAGCATGCAAATTTGATAATGTGCATGAAAAACAATACCAACAAACAGGTAAGAATAAAATTTTATTATATCTAGTTCACTTAGATTGAAAATTCACATATGTCAATCAAATGTGAAAGTGTTTTCCTGTATAATAGTAACAAAATCTGATAACTAAACAGATGAGGGAAAAAATGGAAGGAGATCCAGAAACAAATGAGATCATATTACTATTATTTTTAATATTACCAAAGATTTTCTTTTCCATTTTCAATCTGTAAATAGTTTTGAAGTTATTATTTGATGTATGATTTTATTATTCATTTTATCTGTTGCTTTCATTCATTTTTAATTGATAATCATTGTCTATAATATACATTTACTTAATAAAAAACATGTTATGAAAACAGCTCCCCTTCCCCTCCCAACAAAGGAAAATGCTAGTACTTTCCAAATATACATGAATATGTAGTATATTGTGCATATGTAAATAAATGTATATATACATGTGTTGAAATAAATTCATTTATCCATATATGTATGTGTGTAAATATATGCAAACATATACATATGTGCATATCTCCATGTGCAATACTTTCCACTAGTCACTGGAAATGTGATATAAGAACTTGGTGCAACGTGAGAAAACAATGTAAGTCAGATGCTCAGTGGTCAAGGAAAAGTAATTGAAATGACTGAAATGGGATGTATAGGAAAGAAAAAATAGAAATTTAGTCCCAGTTCTGCCATTCACTATCTATAAGCCTTTGGGCAAGTAATTTCTATTTGCTCTAGCTCAGTTTCCTCGTGTGTAAAATGGAAGAGTTGATTTAGATATTTCCTGTTGTTCTTTATTGTTCTAACATCTTATCACTTGGTATTGTTTCATAAAGGAAAACTCAGATAAAAAACCTTCTATGCCCAAGGACTCCTCCTATCACCCCCCCACACACACACACACACAAATAAGGCCTTACTAAAGGGCTGACCTTACATCAGAAGTTTTCTGAACTCTGTCTTGTTTTCTTAATATGTTTTTTTTTTGTGAAATCTAGTTATGAAATCAATAGAGAGGCATATAAAAACCCATCACTGATCAGAGCAGGTTAGATAAAGTATAGATGAATGAGACCTCTCTATTCAATGGTTATGTAAATACAGATAAGCAAAGATATATTGTTCTCTTTGGGAGGATAATTTCTTAGTCTCCCAATTCTGTGCTGTGTTATATAGATCAGTCTTATTGGCAATGAAGCCATATGTATATAATGCAATGATACTGTCATGCCATTACTTAGCCCCTCCATCTGTTTAATCTACATTCACTGCAGAAGTGACCACTGTGGACATTTATTTAAACTCATTGAGGCTTGTAAATAATGCTTCTATAGCGGTGCTTCTGTAGGACTGAACGAATAATGAAAACATGCCTCTGTTTTCTGTTTATAGTCAGGTCTCCTTACCATGAAAAAAAATGGGTCTCTGTGAAGCAAGGCAAGGTTTAGGAGCTGAGTAAATATGAGATCTAGAGTTTAAGGTATAGCTGCTTATGTGTTCTTGAAGCAAAATAAACATAATCCAGCTAGATTCAAGGGTCCTCACTAATATTTCTTGTACTATTGGGAGCTGCCAATGGAAATATTGACCTTCACCACAGGCATGGTCAGGTCAGACACCATTTTCTTTACTATGCCAGCATCTAATTTCATTAACAATGAATTAAGGGATAAATTAAGCGCCTTCCCTGGTGAGAGCTTCAATTTAGGGAAGTAAGCTTAACTTGCTCTGTCCTTACATTACAGGCCACTCTGAAAACCTAGAAAAGCTAAAAATGTACACAGTACCATCCATCTAGCCATTTGGCATTTTGTGGGTGAAATATCTGCATGATAGACCATGCTTTCCCCATTTACATCAGAAAACTTTGCTTCATATAGATGTAGTCTCAGCCCTACCCCTTTTTGGAATGGAATGAGGATGAGGTGATGTGAGGACATTCACATCATATCTACTTCTATTTAGCCCATCTTTAAAAATCTGTTTACAATTAAAAGTTTAACTCATTTACCTCACCATTTAGTTTCTTTGAACCATAAGTAAGATGTACTATATTCTGCATGATAAAATAATCCAGTTTTTTCATATTTTCAGTTTTTATATAAAATATAATTTAACAAATATTTATTGACTATCGACTATGAGACAAACTCTGTATTAGGAACTTTGAAAGGTTTAAGGCAAGTAGAAGAATTATTTATTCTGTATGTGTTCATTTACACACAAAACAATTTTACTAAGACCTGTAATTTTGTCCTGATGTGCAGCTATGGACATCACTTCAACTCTGTGGTCTTCAGTTTCCTCATTTGTAAAATGAGGGAGCTGGATTAAATGACTTATAGTTTCCTCATATTAAATATTTCCTTATATTAAAATTACATTGTTATATGAACCTAGAAATATAGAAAAGGCATTAGATAAAGCCCATGTCAAAAAGATGTTTACCGCCTAATTGGGGCATGTGAAAAGACTAACAAAGATAAAACAAAGAGTGACACAAGTCTACTTATTGCATATGAAACATTAAGCTTTCCATAACCTTCTGTGGTCCCAGTTTCTTTGTCTATAAAATTAAGAAGTTATGACTAAAGGATTTTTAATTCCTCAGAACTCTAAATCTGATTCTTTGATTTTATTATTTTATTTTCTATCACTAATTGGCATGTACTATGCACAAAACACTTGTGGATATGTTAGTAAGACTCATGCCAAGCAGGGGGAGCAATAGGAAACAGCATGAGTGAGGAAAGAACTTAGACAATGACAAGACTTGGCAGTTTTTGTGGGCAATTCAAGAAATAATCATGTTTCACCTGGCAGTTTTGTAATTTCTTAGCTTTCAATGACAGGTTGGAATTTGTGAGGTGACTACTTTTCACTTGGCAAAATAGACAATGTAGGAACAGGTCACAAAAATGGATTTGAAGCTTGAAATGTGACAGGAGGTTTATTAGCATGAACAGCTTTTCACCGAGGAAATGTTTTGTGGTGATACGGAAAAATGGAAAGAGGAAAAATGGAAACATAGGCATAGTTAAGATTTTGGGGTGCCCTGGATTTCCAGAGTGAGCCCCTTTCATGCAAAACTAATTCATTCATTCAGCAAAAACAGCTCACCTTTGACATAGCCTGACATAGCCTTAAATAGGATTGCAAACTGCCCACCTCACGAGGCTGTTTTGAGCAAAATATTTTGCAAAACTTAAAGTGATACAGAAAGTTCAGTTATTCTCATTATCATGAAATAATTATGGAAAAATAGAGGATAGTGTAAGTAATTAGTATGAATAAAAAGTCAATCTTTGCTCAGGCTTGAATTAATAACAATATTACTACAAATGCAATCATTGTATTAACTTAGGCAACAGTGCATGAGCATTAAACTGTAAGAATTATAGGAGAATAGTGACCTGTCCTAGGACTTTCTCTCTGAAACTCTATCCAAAAACATGAGAACCAGATACTAAGAACATCTCATATTTATATCATGATTTAAGGTACAATAAAAAATATGATTGCACATGAAAATGCAAATCTGCCGTGTACAACTTGCCATTCCTTCGAAATGTACAAAGTTATCATGTAAATTTCTTTTTTTCTTCCCTCCCCCCACCCTACCCTAGAGATGGCCACTATTAGACACAGACAGGCACATATGTGTAAAATCATTCTATACATACTTCTGTTTATCAGTTCTTTCTGTTAGATGCAGATAACATCTTTCTTCGTACGTCCTTTATTTTTAATTTATGTGTTTGTAACAGTCAAAATGACTTAGCTGATCAAAGTCATTCTTAAACCAATATTGCTCTTACTGCACACAATTATCACCTGATTCTATATACTATGCTAAATGCTGAGGATACAAACACAAAAGACAGTCATTGCCTCCAGTGAGCTTACATTCTAATGGAGAAAACAGCATAAGCAAATGTAAGTATATTCATAAAGTTGAAAAATGGATACAAGGCAGTTTATGGAAGGAGGGTACCAGGAGAGATTTTTGTAGAAGGTGATGCTTAAGCTGATTATTTTTTAAAATTTATTTATTTAATATATTTAGTTTTCAGCATTGATTTTCACAAGCCTTTGAATTACAAATTTTCTCCCCATTTCTACCCTCCCACCTACTCCAAGATGGCATATATTCTGGTTGCCCCGTTCCCCAGTCAGCCCTCCCTTCTGTCACCCCACTCCCCTCCCATTCCCTTTTCCTTTCCTTTCTTGTAGGGCAAGATAAATTTCTATGCCTCATTGCCTGTGTGTCTTATTTCCTAGTTGCATGCAAAAACTTTTGGTTTTGTTTTTGAACATCTGTTTTAAAAACTTTGAGTTCCAAATTCTCTCCCTTCTTCCTTTCCCACCCACCCTCCCTAAGAAGGCAAGCAATTTAACACAGGATACATGTGTACCATTATGTAAAACCCTTCCACAATACTCATGTTGTGAAAGACTAACTATATTTTGCTCCTTTCTAACATATCCTCCTTTATAGAATTTTTTCCCTTGATCCTGTCACTTTTTGAAAGTGTTTGTTTTTGATTACCTCCTCCCTCTATCTGCCTTCCCTTCTATCATCCCCCTTTTTTATCTTCTTCCTCCTTCTTTCCTTTGGGGTAATATACCCAATTGAGTGTGTATGGTATTCCCTCCTCAGGTCAAATTCGATGAGAGCAACATTGCTAATTCTCCCTCACCTGCCTCCTCTTCCCTTCCTACAGAACTGCTTTTTCTTGCCACTTTTCTGTGAGATAATATACCCCATTCTCTCTCTCCCTTTCTCCCTCTTTCAATATATTCCTCTCTCATCACTTAATTTGATTGTAGTTTTTTAGATATCATCCCTTCATATTCAACTCACCCTGTGCCCTCTGTCAATATATATGTATATATATGTACATATATTTATACATATATATATATACAAATACATACACACATACATATATACATACTCACACACACACATATATATGTATATGTATATATATGTACGTATATATATATATATGCATATTTCCTTCAGCTACCCTAATACTGAGGTCTCGTGAATCACACACATCATCTTTCCATATAGGAATGTAAACAAAACAGTTCAACTTTAGTAAGTCCCTTGTGATTTCTTTTTCTTGTTTACCTTTTCATGCTTCTATTGATTCTTGTGTTTGAAAGTCAAATTTTCTATTCATCTCTGTTCTTTTCACTGAGAAAGCTTGAAAGTCCTCTATTTGATTGAACATTCATATTTTGCCCTGGAGCATGATACTCAGTTTTGCTGTGTAGGTGATTCTTGGTTTAATCCTAGCTCCATCAACTTCTGGAATATCGTGTTCCAAGCCCTTCAATCTCTCAATGTAGAAGTTGCTAGATCTTGTGTTATTCTGATTGTGTTTCCACAATACTCAAATTGTTTCTGTCTGGCTCCTTGCAATATTTTCTCCTTGATCCGGGAGCTCTGGAATTTGGTGACAATATTCCTAGGAGTTTTCTTTTGGGGATCTTTTTCAGGAGGTGATTGGTACATTCTTTCAACTTCTATTTTCCCCTCTGGCTCTAGAATCTCAGGGAAGTTCTCCTTGATAATATCTTGAAAGATGATATCTAGGCTCTTTTTTTGATCCTGGCTTTCAGGTAGTCCAATAATTTTTAAATTATCTCTCCTTGATCTATTTTCCAGGTCAGTGGTTTTTCCAATGAGATATTTCACATTGTCTTCCATTTTTTCATTCCTTTGGTTCTGTTTGATAATATCTTGATTTCTCATAAAGTCCCTAGCTTCCACTTGCTCTAACCTAATTTTTAAGGTAGTATTTTCTTCAGTGGTCTTTTGGACCTCCTTTTCCATTTGGCTAATTCTGCCTTTAAAGGCATTCTTCTCCTCATTGGCTTTTTGGAGCTCTTTTGCCATTTGAGTTAGTCTATTTTTTAAGGTTTTGTTTTCTTCAGTATTTTTTTTTCAGTATTTTTTGGGCCTCCTTTAGCAAGTCATTGACTTGTTTTTCATGGTTTCCTCACATCATTCTCATTTCTCTTCCCAATTTTTCTTCTACTTCTCTAACTTGGTTTTCCAAATCTTTTTTGAGCTCTTCCATGGCCTGAGACCAGTTCATGTTTTTCTTGGAGGTTTTAATGTAGGCTCTTTGACTTTGTTGACTTCTGGCTGTATGTTTTGGTCTTCTTTGTCACCAAAGAAAGATTCCAAGGTCTGAGACAATCTGAATCTGTTTTCACTGCCTGGCCATGTTCCCAGCCAACTTACTCGACCCTTGAGTTTTTCGTCAGGGTATGATTACTTGTAGAGTAAAAAGTACTTTGTTCCAAGCTTGAGGCGATGCGCTGTTGTTTTCAGAGCTATTATTTCTACATAGCAAGCTCTGCCACACCAGCACTTCCCCAAGAACTTCCAACCTTCACCTGACACAGATCTTAAGCAGGCTCTGCACTCCTGCTCTGATCTGCCACTTAATTCCTCCCACCAGGTGGGCCTGGGCCTGGAAGCAACTGCAGCTGTAGTTCTGTAGCTGCCCCACCTCTGCTGCCCTGGGGTGGTGGCCAAACAGCAAACTCCTTTTACTCAGGGCAGCTTTTCCCACTAATCTTCTCTGTTGTCTGTGGTGTTTGTGGGTTGAGAAGTCTGGTAACTGCCACAGCTCACTGATTCAGGGCACTAGGGCCTGTTCCACCCAGCTCCTAGTCTGGTTGGTCCTGCCTCTGCCCACACTGGGCTCTGCTCCCCTCTGCTCCCAGGTCCATGTGCAATAGACCTTACCTAGGGACCATCCAGGCTGTCCTAGGCTGGAGCCCTGCTTCCCTCTGCTATTTTGTGGGTTCTGCAGTTCTAGAATTGGTTCAGAGCCATTTTCATTGGGTTTTGGAGGTACTTGAGGGGGAGCTCACCCAAGTCCCTGTTTTCCAGCTGCCATCTTGGCCTTAAGCTTGGTTATAGGGAGTTTTAATCCCCAAATGAGAGCTAGTTAGAAAAATATAAAAGTGCCCTGATATTCCACAGGTTAGCAATATAAATTACTTCAAGATGAAGTAGAGGTCTAGAAGGAATTTATGGTAGGAGGAATGTAACATCTTAACCACAGAAAGAGTCCATTGGAACCAAGGGAAGTAAATATGTAATTTTGTAAATTGTAACTTAAATAGACAATCAGAACCTCAGAATGATTGTGACTACCATAGAGGCAGTGAACATAGTTAGAACGCAGTTAATAATAAATTAGTGCCCTCCATAGCATGGTTAAGTATCACCTGGATAAATGACCTGCAGCAGTTCCTTATAGCTTTAAAATTCCATAATTATATGAACCTAGAAATATAGAAAAAGACATTACATGAAGCCCCTGTCAGAAAGACATTTACAGCCTATTTTTTGGCAGGGTTAGTGAAAAGACTAAAAAATATGAAATAAAGAACAACAGAAGTGTAATTATTACATTAGAGACATTGGGCTAGTCATAACCTTCAATAACAAGGACCTTTGGAGTTCAGACAGAAACAGCTCACTGTGGTTTTCAGTGATAAGTGTCCTTGACTTGTATTTTAGTTTTTCCTTAATTGGGCTTTTGCTTGATAATCTAGATCCTCAGTAACAAGGCTCCTTTCTAATCTTCAAAGGATAATAACGATAGCAAGATGGAGGCTGAGACCCTCAGGCCCAAGTGTAGATTGTAGTTTCATCCAGTCTTCTTAGGAATTCCAAGGTCTATTGATGAAAATATCAATATCAGCAGCTACTGGTGGTGAGAAGGTTAGAGATAAACAAGGGACCTTTCAACCAGAGGACTTGCCTAGAACAAGTAGCATCAAAAGCAGCACATGTTGCTAGGACACTTTCCAACTCCTTAAATCACAGGTTTTAGAGATCCCTACTGTCTTCTTCTATGCACTAATCGTAGTCCTTCTTGCTGTCCTGAAGACTTCCTCAACACTAGCTCCCTGAACCAAAGATCATGGGACCATAAATTTAGAACTTGCAAGAACCACGGAGGCCATTAATCCCAACCAAATGATTTCGTAGGAGAGGAAACTGAAGCCCAGAGAAGTTAAGTAACTTGCCAAAGGTCATGAAGTAAGAATTGAAGACAGCCTTACCACTTCCTAGTTTCCCTTGGAAACATTATTAAATCAAGCCTCTAAATGGATTCTGGAGTGATAGAACCCACAAAAAGATGGAGTGAAACAATTTTCAAGCTTAAAATAACTTAGATGGGCTTCAGAAAACTCTTTTAAAAGTAGAATTACCCAAATGGAAAAGGAGGTACAAAAATTAACTGAGGAAAATAATTCTTTAAAAATTAGAATTGGGCAAGTGGAAGCTAATGACTCTGAGACACCAAAAATCAGTCAACCAAAATCAAAAGAAAGAAAACATAGAAGAAAATATAAAATATCTCATTGGAGGAGGAACTGATGTGGAAATTAGATTAAAGAGAGATAATTCAAAAGTTATTGAACTATCTAAGAGCCATGATAAAAAAAGAGCCAGGACAGAATCTTTTTTTTTTTTAATTTATTTTTGACATGTTTGGTTTTCAGCATTGATTTTCACAGGCGTTTGAATTACCAATTTTCTCCCCATTTCCTCCCCTCCCCCAGTCCAAGATGGCGTACACTCTGGTTGCCCTATTCCCCAGTCTGCCCTCCCCTCCGTCACC
>JAQQSZ010018844.1:0-10493 GCA_028646595.1 Phalanger gymnotis | reverse complement strand
ATATATATATAGAGAGAGAGAGAGACAGAGAGACAGAGAGAGACAGAGAGAGAGAGAGACAGACAGAGAGAGAGACAGAGAGAGACAGAGACAGAGAACACAGGGTGAGTTGAAAATGAAGGGATGATATCTAAAAAAATAAAATCAAATTAAGGAATGAGAGAAGAATATATTGAGAGAGGGAGAAAGGGAGAGACAGAATGGAGTAAATTATCTCACATAAAAGTGGCAAGAAAAAGCAGTTTGATGGAAGGGAAGAGGGGGAGGTGAGGGGGAAAGAGTGAATCTTGCCCTTATCAGATTTGACCTGAGAAGGGAATAACATACACACTCAATTGGGTATCTTACCCCACAGGAAAGAAGGAGGAAGAAGATAAAAAAGGGAGGATGATAGAAGGGAAGCCAGATGGGGGAGGAGGTAATCAAAAACAAATACTTTTGAAAAGGGACAGGGTCAAGGGAGAGAATGGAATAAAGGGGAATAGGATAAGAAGGAGCAAAATATTGTTAGTCTTTCGCAAAATGAGTATTGTGGAAAGGTTTTCCATAATGATACATTTTTATTTTTTGTGGCCTATGTGGCCTATGTTGAATTTCTTGCCTTCTTAGGGAGGGTGGGTGGGGAGGGAAGAGGGGAGAGAATTTGGAACTCAATGTTTTAAAAACAGATGTTCAAAAAAAAAAAAGTTTTTGCATGAAACTAGGAAGTAAGATTTGAAGGGGTAAGATTTAACTCCTCTTAGGTAGGTAAGATTATACAAACTGAAGCCTGGATTCAATTGCAAATTTGACCTCTCTTAACTTGACTCAGTTGCAAATTTGGCACAAATCTAATCTCCTAAAGTAGAAAGCCCTGGGAACACAAGAACAAGATTCATTCCTGGGTCCTGGCCAAGACCCCCAGACTAACCGCCTGTTTCCTGGAACTAGCCACTCCAAGGATGTGCGCTACACTTAGAGACCTTGAAGGGATTGGCCTTCTTTCAGGGCCTTGCATAAGATGCAGCGTTTGCCAGAAAGACCTGGCATGATGCCTTCTTTGTTCCCAGCATTATTTATGCCATAAAATTCAGACCCCAAATTGGAATCTCACCCATGGCAGAGGTGTCTGGCCTGGGACTTCCATGAGCGGGACCCTGACGACTGTACTCCCCGGGATTCCCCAGCTTGTGTGGTCAGGTGTTGGAGCTCCCCTAGATAGGTGATGACTGTAAATATATTGATTTTGGTAGTAATTGCCTTGCTGTTATTATTCTTAAGCCTCTTTCTATGCTACTTCCGATTTCCATCTTTCTTGCCTGTATTTTAATAATAAAAAAAACCCTTTTGGGCTTCTTGGAGTACAGAGTGTTTTGTCAGTGTGAATCCAATCCTTTCCTGCACAAAGATATTCAGGCAATGGGGCATAGAAATCTATCTTGCCCTATAAGAAAGGGAAACGGGGATGGGGGGAGTGGGGTGACAGCAGAGAGGGCTGACTGGGGAACTGGTAACCAGAATATATGCCATCTTGGAGTGGGGGGGCAGTAGAAATGGGGAGAAAATTTGTAATTCAAACTCTTGTGAAAATCAATGCTGAAAACTAAAAATATTTAAATAAAATTAAAAAAGAAGAAAAAAAAAACAGTGGCTCACCCTGCTGCAAACTCCTCCTTATGGCAACAAAAGTTGTATCGTTGGCACTCACTTTGAAATTCATTTCCATACACCCACCTCTCTCAGTGGAACAGTCTTTTTCATAATTTTTTTAAAAGCCATTCATAATTGGAAATTGAGGGGATGCCCATCAGATGAGGAATGGCTGAACAAGTTGTGGTGTATGATTGTGTTAGAACATTATTGTGCTATAAGAAATGATGCACTAGATGTTTTCAGAAAAACTTGGAAAGATTTGCATGAGTTGATACAAAGTGAAGTGAGCAGAACCAGGAGAACGCTGTACACACTAACAGCAGCATTATATCATGATCAGCTGCAGATCACTTAGCTCTTTTCAGCAACACGAGGATCCAAGACCACCCTGAAGGAGTCATGATGAAAAATGCTGTCTGTCTCCAAAGAACTGATGGAGCCTGAATGTACATGGAAGCAGACTTTTTAAAACTTTTTCTTGTTTTTAAAATTTTGAAAACAATTTTTGTGTTTTCTTTCACAACATGACTAATATGGAAACTTTTTGCATGGCTGCCCATGTATGACCTATATCGAATTGCTGTCTTCTCAGTGAGGGGGGCTGGGAGAGAAGGGAGAGAATTTGGAGCTCGATTTTATGAACAAATGTTGAAAATCATTTTTACATGTAATTGGGAAAAATAAAATACTTAAAAATAAACCCCCAGCTGATCCCAGAACCAAGAGATAGTGACCCCGTGTGATAGCAGCAGATAGCATTGCGCACTCTAGAGCCCCACCTGTCAGTGAAAAGGGTGGGAGGTGCTTCCTTCCCTCTCTTCTGGGGTCAGGGCTAGTCACGCGTGCTGCCTGACTCGCGGTTAGGGGCTGCGACTCGGGACGGCAGTTTGCAGGATGGGAAGAGGCCAAGTTTCCTGAGCTGAGGCAGGGCGGGGCACTACCCCCGCTCCCCGCCTCGTTGGTTGGCGGCGTGTCGGACTCCAGGCTCCTCGATCTAGAGTGGGAGGAAGGTAGCCCTCACTTTACAGCGGAGGAAACTGAGCCCTCAAAGTGACGGAGAGAGAATCTGAGCCGTGTCCTGGCAGCCACAGCTCCGGGCACCAGGGGCAGGCACTCCTACGCTCTGAAGCTCCTCCGGACCCGGACCCTAATTCGGCCTATTTCCCCACCCCCTCACTCCGCACCCCGCAGCCCCTCACGGGCTTCTCTCTCCCTCCCGAGCCGCCCTAGCTCCCTCTTTCGGCGGGAAAGCTCCACCCCCTCAGAAGAGGACAAAAGCAAAGGACCGGAGCCCGCCCCCACGAATGACGTCAGTCCGAAGCGCGTGAGTACGTGCCTAGGTGTGTAGGAGGCAGTACTGTCAGTTTCCCAGACAGAGCCCGATGCATCTTGGGATCTGTAGTGCGAGGGAGAGGACTTGTTTGTACAGCTGCTGCTCCCCGCGGAAGCGGGGTAGGGATGCCCTCGAGTCCGCAGAGTAGTCCGCGACCGGAGGCTTCTGGGAGTTGTAGCCTTCGGGCTGCTGTGGGCCAACGCCTTGTGGGAGCTGCCGTGCGAATCTTAGCCCTGGGTGCGCAGGCGCAGATGATGTTACGGCTTCATTGCTGTACGCAGATACGGGCCTTCTGGGAGCTGTAGTCCCTCGGTTTTCTACGTGCGAGGTGTATCCTGAGTGTGCATGCCCATGTCCGCGCGAGGTGGGTGTCACTGGCTTTCATTGCCGCAGCCAAGTGCCTTCTGGGAGTTGAAGTCCACCCTGTGTGTAAGGTGGAAGGTCGGGTAGCGGTCTGGTTTGGGCTGGCAGCTCTTGGGTCCATAAGGACCTGAGAAGGGATTCCAGTCCCACCTCCGGCCCTTGTGCAGGCGGGAACATTGAGGCCGAGGCCTCCCGGGGAAGGCTCTCCTCCCTGCCAGGCCATTTCTTCGGTGCGCCTTTGGCTTGGGGCGCCCCCTCGTGGTTCCCATGGGTGCGGCGCGGACTCCCTTCGGGTCCTTTGCGTTTCACCTGGAGCCTCTGAGCAGGGTGAGAAAGGGCGGGCCAACAGCAAGCATAGCGCCCAGCGCTGGGGATACACGGAGAGGTGGAAAAGACGCGAGGGTTGGGGAAGACCCCGACCTCCAGGAGCGCACCTGTGGTCGGGGTTGGGGGGACGCCCAGACCCCTGGCCACCCAGTTTCAGGAGGGGCCACCTCCCCTGCCACGGACCCGGCCAACCGACGAGCCACTGCGGGGCTTCCCCGCTTCCCCCTCGGAAGCCTCTGCCCCGGTGAAGGACAAGGGCAAGGTTAGCCCCTGGTGGCTCTGGGGGAGGGGACGTGGAGGCTCTCCCCTCCTCCAGCACCTCCTGGCCCCTGCGAAGGGCAAGGGCAAGGTTAACCCTCCCCGGGTGGCTCTGGAGGAGGGGGGGGGCGTAGAGGCTCTCCCCTCCCCCAGGACCCTCTGGCCCCTGAGCCTGCACGTGAGGTTGGGGTAACTCTGGGGAGCCGGGTTTCTAGTTCTGTCACTCCTGAGCCCCCTCCCAAGATGGGCCACCCCAGCCGCGTAAACTATTAGCTTATTCACTTTTTAAAACGGCATTTAATAAGAAGTTATAGAAATGAGGGTTGGCTACGTGGTGCAGTAGACAGAGCTGGGTCTGGAGAACTCAGAGACCTGAATTCAAATGTGACCTCAGACACTTCCTAGCTGTGTGACCCTAGGCAAGTCACTTAACCCCTTTGCCTCAGTTCCCTCAACTGTCAAATGAGCCAGAGAAAGAAATGGCAAACCCCTCCAGTATCTTTGCCAAGACAACCCCCAATGTGGTCAGGCAGGGTCAGACTGAACGACTCAACCCAGCAGCACAAAACGTTTCCCTTGTCTACACGTCTCCCACACACACGGATAGACTTAGTGGGAGGACAGTGCCATCTGAGGGTGGCTGGTGCACGGGGCAGAGGAGCACCTCCTCAGTCCCGGCCCTCGTCTGTCTCCCTTTCTGGAGCCTTCTTCAAGGGCCTCGACGGTGGGCTCTTGGATGGGTCCATCAGCTGTGCCTGCTACAGCTTCTCTTACGGAGGAATCACAGTGCCAGAAGCTGCCTTTCCCTGGGTGGCTGTTTTCCGAATCTCCCCACTGGGTACAGACACTTCTGACAGGCACCACACGTTAGTCATCTCTGCCTGTGGGTGGGACCTCTAGGTCTCATGACCTCACCCAGTTGCCCAGATTCTTGCATTCCAGAATACTAAAGTTAGAAGAAACACTTAGAGGCAGGTAGCCTGGTACTCACAGCTGCCCAGCCTAGGTGGGAAAGAGGGCAGCTGCCCTTCCCCCACCCAGCCCTCAGGGAAGCAATCAAAGTCTATCACAAAGGAAATGGTGGATAAACAGTCATGGAAGCACCAAACATGAGCTTGGGCAGACTTGGAGGGACAGTGGGTTATAGAAGTGCCTGGAGGATTGTGGTCCATGGGGTCAGGAAGAGCGGGACATGACTGACTGACCAAACGACAACAACATAGTAATGATAGCTGGTACAAAACATTTCCTCCACACCCTTGACCACACCTTGCCCAGCCATGAACAAAGCACCAAACAGAGTACCATTGCTGCTCTGGCCAAGATCTCATTGCCTCTCTTGCCTCTGATCCTGTTCTCATGGTCCTTGGCCACTGCTATTGTCTCCCATCTCACTTCCCCCAGGCAGGCAACTGGCCCCTCTGGGCCCACCCAGCATAGGAATGAAAGAGGAGGAAAGATCAAGAGTAGAGTGGGAACTGGCATCTGGTAGGACCTCTCTCACCAGCTAGGTGGAGCAGGGGACAGAGTACCGGGCCTGGAGTCTGGAAGTCTCATCTTCCTGAGTTCAAATCTGGCCTTGGATACTTCCTAGCCATGTGACCCTGGGCCAGTCACCTCATCCTGTTTGCTTCAGTTTCTTCATCTGTAAAATGAGCTGGAGAAGGAAAAGGCAAACCAGTCCAGTATCTTTGCCAAGAAAACCCCAAATGGGGACACAAAGAGTAGGATATGACTGAAAAATGACAAGCAGAGACCTTTCCTGCCATCTAAGCAGCTTTGACCAATGCAGTGGCTGTAGACTCTGATTTCCAGTGACCCCCTTCTGTAATTCACTGCTATGAAAAGGACTGACTTGATTCACCAATGAAGAGCTGGCTATCCTAGACTCAGATCCTGGGTCTGAGCTCTGGGGTTCCAGGTGGCGCCAGGCAGAGCTCAGCTCAAGTTGCTTGCAGGCTATCACCCTGGTGACCGATAGCTCAGAATGTCAGTTTGTGTCCCAAATTTAGGATGCTGAGGAAGTGTTCGGGGAAGGCTTAAACGAGAAGAGTTTGCGATTGCATTGATCTGCACAAAGCCTGTGGCATTCTGGATTTTTGTCAGGCCGAAATGTTCTGTTTGGAGGTTCGTTTTGGAGGTCTGCTTGTGCCTTTTATGACATTGCGTTTCTGTGGCCAAGCAACCCTCCTTAGTTAAATCTGTGTTGTTATTGCTCATAAGCCCATCGAAATGCAGCTTTGGCCACAGCTCAGGGGTAATAGTCCTGGTTCTGAATTTTGTGGGCTTTAATAGGTAACACTGGGTTATGGGGGAGGGGAGAGAAGAAAATCCATCCTTTGGCTATCATTTGTGCATCCTTCTGCTTCTGGCTGGATGTGTTGCCACCTCCTGGTGCAGGGTCTCCCTTAACATGATCCAACAGCATGGCATGAGGGAAAAGGCATGAAGAGAGCAGAATTCCTTCCCCACTTTGGTTCCAACATGGAACGAGAATTCTCCACCATATTGCCGGGGCTCAGACCTGCTCCTCGTTGGCCTTCTCTCCCAGCATCTCCATCCTGTTGGAAACGTGGAGAAGAATTCTAGTGCCTGGCAGCAGACAGATTTAAAAGCAAAAGCGAGTAGCTCGTATTTTCTCCTGAAGGTAAGAGAGTCCTTAGAACTTCTTAAACAGGGGTGTGACACTTTGGGAAGATCGGTTTGGCAGCCACGTGGGAGATGGATTGAAGTGGGGAGAGACCTGAGGCAGGGAAACAGCCAGGAGATGATTGCATAATACAGCTGCGAGTGGACGGGAGGGGTCATGGAGGTAGTGTCACAAGACTTAGCCTGTGACTGGATGGGAGCAAGAGGGAGGAGCTGAAGACGCCGCATCTGTGAGGCTGGTGGACTAGGAGGATGGAAGTGTCCTCAGCAGAAACAGGGAATTCAGGAAGTGGGAGGAGAGCTAGCGAGCTTTGCTCCGAACATCTTAAGGAACATCTTAAGGCGGAGGTGTCTACTTCATCTGTGAAATGGGGATGATAAGAGCACCTAACTCTCGGGTTGTTGTGAAGGTCAAATGAGATAATAATCATAAAGCACTTAGCACAGTGCTTGGCACATAGTCAGTGCTATGGAAATGTTATGTTATATAACATAAAATCACATAGCTATAATATTGTAGACACATATAAATGTGCCTACTACTATTTATTAATAATAACATTTATTAATACCAATATAATATGTTCTATCATATAATAACATGGTACATATATTATCTATAATTCTATTATAGGTAATGATCCAAATGTATATAATTCTATTACATATTATATATAGAAAAACTCAATTATTCTATATCTAATAATTCTATTCTATTTTAAATTATTCTATTATTTTAATTCTGTCATTTCAATAGCATTCTATCCCATCTACATAATAATTCTAATATATAATACATAAGGGTAGCTAGGTGGCACAGTGGATAGAGTGCTAGGCCTGGAGTCAGGAAGACCTGAGTTCAAATTTAGCCTCAGACACTTATTAGCTGTGTGACCCTAGGCAAGTCACTTCATCCAGCTTGCCGACATTTCCTCATCTGTAAAATGGGCTAGAGAAGGAAAAGGCAACCCACTCCAGTATCTTGGCCAAGAAAACCCCAAATAAGGCCATGAAGAGTCAGACACAACGGCAGTGACTGAACAACAGAACAAATAATATAATAATGTTAATGAGATCTGGTAGGCTGTTGATTATATGGAACTGGAGCGGAGGAAAGAGATCAAAATGGGCTATAGAGATCTAGGGATCAGATATCTGCACAGTGACAATTACTCCACTTAATCACTCCCTGACCATCCTGAATGGGGAGGCAGCCCTTCAGTATAACATAAACAGTCAAGAGATGAACACAGAAGACCTGAGCCCAGTGCTTGAAGAGGAAGGTAGAAAAGATCTCTTCAAATCATTGCCTCTTTCTCACCTGGACTGTTTCCTCATACATAACCCCCCCACCTGAAGTGTCTGTTTATTTTCTTTCTCTGACACTAAGAAAATACCCTCCCACCCACCCACTTCCATATTTTTTACCTATCTCCTCAAGCATCAGGCTCAGGTCTTCTAGCACTAAGGTTTATCAGAAACTGTTTGCAGAATAAATGGGCAGAAATATCAAGTGTGTGAAGGGGAGCCAAGCCAAAGGATGGAATTAGCTTGGTTGGGTCACAGAGCTTTGCATACACTAAGTGCTTAATCCATGAATTCATGATCATCTTCATTGTTTTCTGCCGAGACTGCTCCAGCAAGGTCTGGATAATTCGTCTCCCATGCACCACTACTATAATCACACTCCTGGGTCAGGCTCCTGACTTTTCCCTACCTTCTCCATTTGCTCTTTCTCTCCATGTGGTCAGTACCATATGATGACAATATCAACTCCATTTCTCCTTCCAGATCTTCACTCAGATGATCTTCATCATGCTTCCCCTATTCCTCATATCAATGTCAAGTTATCCAAGTGTCCATTGATTAGGTATTACTGTCAATCACTGAATCAGTGACAATAATGTTGTTGTTCAGTTTTTCAGTTGTTTCTGACTCTCCATGATTCCATTTGGGGTTTTCTTGGCAAAGATGCTGGAGTGGTTGGCCATTTCCTTCTTGTATCAACAATGTTTTGTGCAGCTGCTGTGGTGATGTAAGACTAGTAATACCACTACACAGGAGGGCTGCTAGCAGAGGTTCTTTGATCTGTTTTTCTAAAGGAAAGCAACTTAAAGAGGCCAGCAATCTTACTTTAATCAAACAGATATATATATGTGTGTGTGTGTGTGTGTGTATGTCTCACTTAGTTCATAGGAAGACTCAATACCCAGAACTTCAGAGCAAACACAAACAGAAATTACAAGCAGAAATTATATAAACAGAGCAAATAACACAAATCAGCAGACAGGGCTTCTAACTGTCTGTCCATAGCAATACATACATAGTTACCAGAGAGAGAAGCACCAATATCTGGGTTTTCAAAGCTGGGGTGGCTCTTTAACAGCTACCCAGAGTCTTATCTGGCTACTCCACAAACATTCTTCCCATGAGCGAGCCCCCAAAGCAAAATGGTAACCTCAGAGTATATGTGCACTTCTGCAGGGTCAGAGGGCATCACAAGCCTTGTGACCCAGGCTTATGTGACTTAGGCTTCCTTCCATGTGACTTAAGCAGGTCACATGGGCCTATTAATGGATGGGAGAGATCTTCCCATCAAGCAAAAATACATTAACAATACATTTCTCCAGCTCATTTTACAGATGAGGAAACTGAGACAAACAAAGGTAAGTGAATTGCCCAGGGTCACATAGCTAGTAAGCGTCTGAGATTGGATTTAACCTCAGATCTTCCTGACTCCAAGCCTGGTGTTTTAGCCACTGTGCCACCTAGTTGTCCCAATGAAGCAGAGCTAGAAACTGCCATTTTATTATGTTCAGACCACAGGCTTTTTTTTTATTATGCTCAGACCACCTCAACTTACTCTATACTAGAGTTAATGAACACAGAGCATCAGTTTTATCAATGTTATATGGAATGTGAATACACAAGCAGCATGGAAATAATGGAGTTTTCCAGAAAGCAGGAGGGGAAGATAAGAGTATATACATCTAGAAACAAGTAAGAGAAGGTTAAGGTGAGAATGTTTGCATTGGGAAGGTCAGCTGGGACTGAAGGGCATGTCCCAGTCTTGACTTTAGCAAGTGGTAGATTCCAGCAACAATGGAATTTCAAGATGGAGACTGGGACAATGTTTTTCTTAGCATAGTGGCTGCAAGAAACCTGAGCCAGAAATTATCTTGTCACAGAGGACAGCCAAGGAAAATGCTCATTAGGAGATGGAGAATCTTGTTCAAGCAATAGCATGAAGGTCATATGTGTATATCTTTTTTTATAAATATAAATAGATTTAATAAGACATTATTCTGTTCACACAGCTAGAGCAATTTTAACATGCACAATTCAGATATATTGCTTGGTAAAGATGGGCTGACCTAGGGGGATGCCACTGATTCATGTTGTTGAGTGGTGTCTGACTCTTCATCACCCTATTTGGGGTTTTCTTGGCCAAGACACTGGAGAAGTTTGTCATTTCCTTCTCCATCTCATATTATAAATGAGGAAACTGAGGCAAACAGGGTAAAGTGACTTGCCCAGGGTCACACAGCTAGAATGTGAGACCAGATTTCAACTCAGGAAAATGAGTCTTTCTGACTGGAGGCCCAGTGCTGCACCTGCTGCAGTGCCACCTAGCTTCCCTTAGAAATATATAATGGATATATAATCTGAGCAGAGTTTTCTTTCTCATTTAATCACAAGTGTCCCCGTAATCCTTAAATCTTCAATTAATTGGAACAGGTTTAGAGATGATCTGCCACTCAAATACCACTCCCCACTTTCATAAGTGTGTCGGTAAGGCAAAATGGGCTCCTTAGCACTTAGTTCAACAAGTGCCCTTGAAGAGTTTGGCTTTTGTTTGCCTTGAGTGATTCAGCTATTTCATTGAATCTTGTTAAGTGCTAAGCCCCAGGCCCAAGATTTGGGTGTCCTT
>JAQQSZ010018843.1:0-10493 GCA_028646595.1 Phalanger gymnotis | reverse complement strand
AATCCCCTGGAGATAGGAATTCTTAGCCTTAGGATACCTTTAGAAGGTATGCCAAATTTACTAAGCTGAAGGCCTGGGAGCCTGTTCCATTTCTGAACTCCAAACACACTTGAGTTGCCTGAGGAATGCATATTCTTTCTTTGCTCAATCTCAGAGGCAATTCTGGGCAGCAACAAGAAGATGGGGAGAAACAGAGTCTTACACATTCTCCTCCAAGATTATTTCAATTTTGCCTAGAAGGGCTTCCCGAGGTGCTATCCAGCCATACAGCATGAGAACAGAGTGACAGACCCTCATGGATTTGGTTCCCACTTTCTAAACAGAGCTTTAGTTGAGTTGGAAAGCTGGTTTAAAAAAAATCCAAGCAATACTAGAGCTGCTGAGAAAGTCATGGAGGCACGTCTCCTGAGAATCGAGTCTAAATGGGCATAAATACATAAGAAGGAGTCTTGAATAAAGAAGGGGACCACCAGTAGAGGCAGGTACAGCTGAATATTTGTAGGGTTCACTGAAGCTGTCACCCTTCCCCCTCAATAGCTTTGTCAGAGAAGGCAGTGATAATGCTGGCCAAGGCCTGAGGCCCTGGGGCCATGCTTATTGAGTGGCTTTCCAGAGGTCTCACCGGGGGAAGGATGAGAGGGTCAGCTACTGAAGATCTGTCAAAAACCCCTTCCCCCTCCCCAAAGCCCTAAGGGACAACGACTCTGAAATCTCTGAATGGTAAAGGTACCCTAGACAACAGACACATGGCAATCACAAAAAACTCAAAACTAATGGTGAATGATACTGAAGATGCAGGGGCAGGGTGGGATGGGGGGCTGTTCCCCACTCCCTTTCTTCCTTCCTCCCAGCCCATCCTCTGTGGCTCTCACAGCCCTCAGGGCAGTAACCACACCATGGGCTGAGGCTGAGGGCACAGAATTCTAGTTTTTAAGAAATAAATAATCTAATACATGGCCTACAGGGTGAGCATGGTGGGAGGCTCTGACCAGGGAAGTGGCTTGCTGGGTTTTGTCCTGTACAGTAAAGGAGAAAAGAATTGAGGTCCTGTTCCTTAAAACATCTTCTGGCTTCAGTTACAGGAACTTAATATCTGTAGTAGTTAGGTTTGAAGGGTCCATTCTTGTTGAGGCCCAACTCCTCTGTCAGCTCGTCAAAGGTGGGCAGATGAAGACTTGCCACATACTCATTCATTTTCTTGGGCAGCAGGTAGACATCCTGTTTATAGTGTCCTTCAGGGGCATTGTAACGCTCTATCAAAGCCGGAGCCTTTGTAATGGCAGCGATGAAGAGCACAAACGTAGGCACCACTGAGAAGGTCAGCGTCAGCAGGCAGCTCTCTGCCAGTTACACAGTTCTCTTTCCATTTGGCCAGATTACATGATCGCCTTGAGATCTCCTGGGCTCCCACGTCAGTTCTGGGGTATGCAGACTGACCACGTCAATCTCAGTATCGGAATGTCCCATGTGGCAAACCGTGAGGTTGTTCTTCATTGGTCTAAGAGCTGTCTTACCACCACATTCTTATTACCCGCACAAGTGATGACAATGTCTATCTACCTGCTGGATGAACTCATTCAGTTTCACAGGTAGAAATCTATCCATGCAGGCCTGCAGGGCACAGATGGGGTCCATCTCAGTCACATGCACTCTGGAACTCATGGCTTTCAGGGCAGCACAGCACTCTTTCCCCCCAAACATCATGTCTGTTGTCCTTTTAAGCCCATCAAGAATGAACTCCCGGCAGCAGTAGAGGCTGTCAAACTTCTGTTTGGTGACTGAGTCGTTGACATTCATGACTGGCACACACAGCTTGCCAGCCTTGGACAACTGGTACAGCCTCTAAAATCCTGTAACCCTCTCTTCTATTATACCCTTGATTTTCTTAAACACGGGGGTCAGGTCCCCTCCGTCATCCAGGATCGTGTTGGGCTGCCACCCCTGTCAACGCATCAGCAGAAGTCATCTTCCGATTCTCATTTCCACGGAAAGACAGGAAATCCACTTTCTGCGAGAGCAGCAGCTGCTTCTTGAAGGGCAGAGTAGCACTGTAGGCAGCCCATCGACACTGAGCCCCTAAAGCACTCCCCGTCTCCATGAGTACTGCTGTCTGAGCAGTGATGGAAGTGCAGCCCACAATCTCGGCTCCAGCCAAAGGTTTTTCTCCCTGCGCTCTCTTCCTCGAAGCCATCAATGCTGGCATCTCTTGCTCTGCCATCTCAGTCTCTCTCTGGCCAAGCCCTGCCTGTTTGATGTTCTTGGCGCAGTCGTTCCTACCCTTGGAGGTCTGCTGTTTGTCCCGTGGGGAATTCTCATCATCACAGCTGTCTGTGGATGCAGCGGCTGAGCTGTAGCTATCCCTAGATGACTGACAGATGGAACGGGACAGAGAGCGGCGTCCAATCTTGGTGGGACGTTTGTTGAATTCTTGCTTCTGGACAGCAAATT
Source organism: Phalanger gymnotis (assembly GCA_028646595.1). Classification (NCBI taxonomy): domain Eukaryota; kingdom Metazoa; phylum Chordata; class Mammalia; order Diprotodontia; family Phalangeridae; genus Phalanger; species Phalanger gymnotis. The sequence goes on along the minus strand of JAQQSZ010018843.1, from coordinate 8,045 downwards.
GGATCTTCTTGACGGTGCGAGGCGCCTCGGTGACGGTGCGGTCGGAGCTGTCCAGGGCTTCGCCGCCGTCGCGATGCCGCCGGTGCTGATGACGCGGGTCGCTCTGGCTGTGGCCTGTGGCACCTTTCCTGGGGGCTAGGAGGTGGCGGGGCTGAGAGTGGAGGGGCCGGGTGCCGGGGGTCCATCCGCTGCCGGGGTCAGAGCCGGGGCTGGAGCCGGAGCCGGAGCCGGAACCACAGCCAGGGTCTCGGGGTGCCTGGCACCCGCCAGAGGGACCATGGCAGCCAAGGCCGCCGAGCTCATCCCGAACTGCGGCTCGGGATCCGGGGGGCTCAGGTCCTTCGGCTCCACCTCAGGCACCTTGGCGGCAGGAGCTGCAGTCACGACCTGCACCTGCACAGACATCGCCGTCTCCGCTACCCTCGCTGCTCCCGCCGCCACTGCCGCCTCAGACTCCGGCTCCCGCTCGGCTTCACCCCTTCTCTTCATCCCCTCCTCTGTTCCACTCCCGATCCTCCGCATCCTCCACCTCCTCCCTCACTCTCCTCCCAGACAGTGTAAGTATTGTACGGGAGGAGATAAAAGCCCCTCTGGCATTGTTTATATTATTGTCCCTGAAGCCCGGGCTAGCACCTGGCAGGGCCAATCACAGTCTCTTTAGGGTCCTAACACGATCAGCCTTCCTCCAGGAATCTGATCCACTTGTTTTTGAAGGGGGGAAGGCAGGACAATTGGGGTTACCACACAGCTAGTAAGTGTGTCAAGTGTCTGAGGTCGCATTTGGACTCAGGTCCTCCTGACTCCAGGGCCAGTGCTCGACTCACTGCGCCACCTAGCTGCGCCGAATATGACCCACTTTTGAGCATTGCCACCTGCACTGTTTCTGGGGGGAGAGAATGCCATGTGTAACCCCCATTCTCCAGAGCTGGGCAACAGAGAAGGGGCTTTCTAGAGAGTCTGTCAGGGTCTGAGCAAGGGAAACCCAAGGACAGTGGCATCTCCCAGTTCGTGCGAGGCGATGGATTGCTGCTTCACCCAGACGACAACTCCAGGATCATCCTGCTTTCAGCCATGAGTGTACTGAGCAGGTGATGCCCCCATGTGGACAATTATTCAAACTACACAATATTTAAGTAGCCTCCCAGCTAGAAATCAGTCAAAGTTTTATTAAGCACTTACTATGTGCCAGGCACTGTGTTAACTGTGGGGAATACAAAGAAAGGTAAAAATCCCTGGGGATGAAACCATGAAAAGAACTGTGTACAAACAAGTTATATTTAGGATAATTTGGAAATAAGCAAGAGAAAGGGGATTGGGAAAGGGTTTCTGGAGAAGATGGGAATTTAGTTGGGACTTGAAGGAAGCCAGACAAGTCAAAAGTCAGATATGAGGAGGGATAATATTCCAGACAGGAGGGACAGCCCAGAGAAATTCCCTGATTTGGGAGATGGAGCATCTATTAGGAGGGACAGCAGGAAAACCAGTGTTACAGGATCACAGAGTATATGGGTGGGAGAGGTGAGAATCAGGTGTAGGGAGAATGAAAAAGTAGGAGGGGTCAATGTGTGAAGGGCTTTGAAGGCCAAACAAGATTTTTAAATTTGATGCTGGAGGTGACTGGGAGCCACTAGAGTTTATTGAGCAGGGGGGTGACATAGTCACATCTGTGCTTTAGGAAGATCCATTGACAGCCGAACAGAGGACGGACTATAGTGGGGAGAGCCTGGAGGCATGCAGACCCACCAGCAAGCTATTGCAGCAGTGCAGGTGGAAGGTGGTAAGGGCCTGCATCAGGGTCATGTCAGGGTCAGGGGAGAAAATGGGGTATATTCAAGATGCTACAAAGATAAAATTGACTCAATATAGGTGATGAGAGTGAGGATAACACTGAGATTGTGAGCCGAGGTGACTGGGGGATAGTGGTACCTCACTAGTAATAGAGAGAGAATCCATGTCTGTGGGAGAATGAGCACAGAGAAGGGCAAGCACAAGGAGGAACTAAGAGATTGTCAATAGACTTTGGTGGGGCTGAGGTTTCATGTGGGCAAAAGTAGGAAAGAAGGCTAGAAAGGGAAGTGGGGACAGAGGTGGAGAAGGCCTAGATTTCTAGGTTAAAGAAATTATTCTTTATCTAAACAACCATGGGGAGTCATAGGGTGAGATGTGGGCTTTGGAGAAGAGATAACTTTGAACCACAGAGAGCAATTAGGAGGCCCTTGCAGATGCTGCAGCTTGACCCAGCATGCCTTGCCTCTGGAGCTGGACAGAGAGCCATGTCGTAAACTATCATCCCAGGATGATAGGAATAGGAATAGGAATAGGAAGGACTGAGTCGAGTAGGGCAGTCAAAGGCATGAGGATGGGCTCAGGAGTTAGTAGCACAGCCACCTCAAGCTGTCAGGGAAGCAAAGAGGGGCCAGAGGCTTCAGATGTGCCCGAGTTTCAGAAGTACAATGTCAGGAATTTGGTAACGTCAGGATGTTCTCTTCTCTCACTTTTAAATCATGATATTACCAAAATGATAAGCAAATGTCTGAGAAACCAGGAGGCTAAAGATGTTTGAGGTTATTGCAGGTGAAACTGTGGTCTCAAGGCCACATGGGGTTCTCTAGGTGGTCCTTTGAATCCAAACTTCATAGTGCAAATCTCCTTAATGAAAGGATTTGTTCCATAAAACTTGGACTCAGTCAAAATGCTGCACACAAGGAAAACACGTGGCCTCAAGGCTGTAGGTTCCCTGCACCTGTTTCCAAGGGGTCCAGATCTAGTCTGACTCACTTGAATTGATGACCATATTTTTGTCATTCTGAGCTCCTATATCGGAGGCCAAGGTGTTCCCCTTGCCCCTAATCCCTTATTCTTCTGAAAGAGTTTTACCTGTGAGTGAGTCCTTCATCCTGTCCCCTCTTCTGCACAGAATCCCAGCATTTGCACATTAGCGATCATCTAGGCCAACACTCTCATTTTACAGTTGAGGAAACTGAGGCCCCCAAATTACTGACTCAGCCAAGGTGACACAGTCGAAATTACCAGAGTAGTGTAGTTAGTATGGTAAGCTGCTATATTAGTGTGGGTGAAGATATTTGAGGATTAATGGGTTTTAAATTGGGTGGTCATGGTGTTACTGGAAAAACTAGGGCAGAGAGTAGACACTGGAGAGGAAGAACCAGTAAGGTTTTCTGACTTGTCTGTGGGAGATGAGGGAAAGAAAGAGACCTGAGCCCCAAATTACTACAGGTTTCTATAGCTGGCGTGAGGCAGAATTTGACATTAATAGAAATAAGCAAGTCAGGAGGAGGATTTGATTTCAGGGACAAGATTACATCTTTTACATTTTTAGTTTGAGGTGCTTGGGCGCATCCAGGTAGAGATGTTTGTCAGGGAGCTAGAAATGTAGGAAGTGAGTCTATGAGAAAGGGTGGGTCAATATTAAGATTCAGGAGGTGTCTGCAGAGAGGGAGAAATGAAGTGGGAGTAAAAAGATGTCTGAGGGAGAGAGTATATGAGAGGAGAATAGAAGGTGGAGACTTTGAGTCATGAGTATGTTTAATGATTGAGAAGAGGAGGAAGAGTCAACCCAGGAGACAGGCAGGTAGTAGCTGACGTAAGAAAGAAGTCAGGATGGTGGGGTGTCGCAAAAACCTAGGGAAGGCAGGATTTCAAGGAGGTGACGATCTCTGTCAAAGGTTGCAGTGAAGGATGAATTTGGAGACAAAATTATTATAATTTGTGAAAGAAGGTAAATGGAGGGAACATTTCCTTTAAAGCTTTAAAAATCATCTTGCTTCAAACATTATCCCTTGGAGGATCTTCTGGTTTGGGACCCTGCTCTCTTGATTGTAACTGAACCCACAGTACTATCATTATTCAGACACTTCAGTCATGTCTAACTCTTTGTGACTCCATTTGAAGTTTTCTTGGAAAAGTTACTGGAGTAGTTTGCCATTTCTTCCAGCTCATATTACAGATGAGAAAACCGCGGCCCATGGTCACACAGCTAGAACACATCTGAGGCCATATTTGAACTCAGGTCCAGTGCTCTATCCCCTGTGCCACTTAGCTGCCCCAAACCCTGAGTACTATTTCAGAAAGTATTCTGACATGCTTCACTTCAAACCCTTCTCTGCAGCAACTTTCTCCACAATCCCCTTGTCAACCTCTTCAGAGAGATGCATCTGCCCTTTCCTCACAGATTTCTTCACGCCCCCCCCCTCCAAGAAAAATCTGGAAGCAAGAATCTGTGATAAAATTTACTTTTCCATTGTTCCTTGATGGGCTGTGTATCTACTCCATAGTGGCCTCACTTGCCACCTTCTGCCCAAAGTCTTCCTCCCTGGCCACCACTACCTACGAATATTCTTTCCCTCATTAGAATGCATGCTGCTTCAGAGTAAAGACTCTTTTTACTTTCGCATTCATATTTCCAATGCTTAGCATATAGTTGGTGATTTGTATATTTTTTTCATTTATTCGTTCAAGAGTAGTGTTATAACCTAGATTAATGAGTTTTAGAGGACTTTGGATACAGATGAATATTTAGAGAGATTTGTCTGGAAATGGAATTAGAGAAATAGGATATAATCTAGTGAGGGACAAGAGAATCAAATGAAGGATAGTTTCATATGTTGAATATTTGTCTATATTTCAGTACTCACAGTTAAATGGATCTTTGACCTCATTGGTTCAAAAGATGCTTCCAAGGAATTCATCCTTGCCTGCCCATTCCATGTGACTCTTGTCCATACTCACTCATAAATTTCCATATGGAGTCTACTCAATTTCATAGCAGTCATCCTTACTCTCTCCTGACATTGGGAAAGTACCTGTGGAATCAATCTGTCCATTTTGTCTATCTGTCATTCTTTTTTGCCACGTATGCAGGCACTCTTGTCTTCCTATCATAGATTTCCCAGGGGATATCTTTGACCCATTTTCCCTCTTTGGAATGTTTATATATTTCAACATGCTTATACCAAGAATATGCCTTGACAGTGCCTTGTGTGTGATAGTCATGCTTAATTCTTCAGAGGCACTTGTAATCCATAGCTTACTGCCATATCACAATACCAGGAGAATGTTAGTATTCAAAAGATTATCCTTTGCTTTCATGAAAAGCTTGGGATCGGTAAAGGAGCTGTGGGATTTTCTGGCTGGAATCCAAATCATTCTCCTCCTTCTGATCAACTCTGTTGCCAAGTCATCCCTTATCTGTATGTCCATCTCAGATAGTCATAATGATGGACAAGCTCTCTAGAATGTCCATACAAGTGGATACTGAAATCTTTGCAATAGATATTCCTCAATCAATTGGTCTTTCCAGTGAGGATGGAGAGGCCAAAATTCTTTGAGTGATTCCAGGTCTCCTTCGGAAGATTCTCCAATGTTTTGGCTCTTCTTGGGGAATCTCACTGTCCATTGAAAATTCTTCTTTGACCTGGACTCTGCACTGGATCTCCTTTATCACAATGGCCAATATCTTTTGCAAATATGCAATTCAAAGTATTCTTAATCAAGGCTAATGCAACCACACAACATTGGACCCTAACAACAAAGTCCTGGGTGTGCTTGACATGGAGGTTAAAATGACTGCAAAGAGAACAAAGACAGGAAAAACAGCTTGGATTGTCAAGAGTTTATAGAAGAGATTTGTGCTAGAAATGACCCAATTGTGAGGGTCTTGAGGGACCAGTATTCAAGAGATCTGAAGGAAGGAAAAATGCTGGAAATTCTTGGACCTTATTGATACCAAAAGGAAAGGTGACTTCTCTGTCACTATTAGTAACTATCAGTGACTAACTCTTTCACTTATTTAAAAAAAGGTCTTTTTGAGAGTCATCTGTATATGAATTGAGAGAATCTTTGATGAGTGTATTAGTAGAGAACAAGTAAGCTTTCACAAGAGCGATTCAGCAGTGGACCACATAGTAAGCATTTTAAAATTAACTAGAACATTTTACTTATTAACTATAAGAAAGTCTTTGATTCCATAATCATTCAAAATTCCCTCAAAGATAGAAAAACAGAAGTAAACTCATTCTATACTTCTCTGATCATAAGCACCCGCCAGTGAGGCAGAAAAAGTTTAATATTCATATAAATAATTTACATTTATATGAAAAATAGTCCAGCCTTACAGTCCATACAGGAAAATTTGAAAGGGATGAAAAGTACCCATTGTTCAGATGATGACATTCTAAGAGGATGCTCTGCAGATAGATAATGAATTGGACCCCAAATTGAAAAGGAGGGTTAGAGTTGGTTGGACTGCATTTGAGAAATTGATCGGTGCCTCTAAAGCTTACAAATGGCTCCCCCTTCAGACTCTTTTTTAGCATGAATGTTTTCTCTGCTTCAGAATCTTGGAAGACTATAGCCCCTGGAGCATCAAGATTTCAAATGTCCAAAAGGGAGATGCACTAGTCAGCTGTATCATTTTTCCAGTGATAATCTACACTTATGAATGATAGTAAGAAAGATCATTGAGGAAGTATATGATTGGAAGGAATGTTGGATGGGTCCCATTGGTAATCTCAGAATGTCCAAAGACTTACAGTTATTCTTCCAGCATGTGGGGATGGGCCTTCTATAGAGGATCTATGGAAAAATCACACAAAAGGAGCGAGTGTGAATGGCTTATGTTGTGTGCTGATGGAGGAAAGACCAACTGGGATGAGATCATAGATGCATCAGAAAATCAAAGTAACTTGTACTGATATTGGGCTCTATTGTTACAAAAGGTTTTCCAGAGGTGGAGCCAAGATGGTGGAGTAAAGGCAGGGACTTATCTAGCTCTCCATGAAACCCTTCAAAATAACTTTAAATAATGATTCTAAATAAATTCTGGAGCAGCAGATCCCACAAAAAGATGGGATGAAACTATTTTCCAGCCCACGACAATTGAGAAGGTCATCAGGAAAGTCTATTGCCCTGGAGTGAGAGAGGAGTGCAGTCCAGCATAGGCCACACTGGCACACCCCAGGCCCAACCAAACCAGTCACAGGCCATCTGAGTCACTGAATCAGCAAAGGCAGGGGCTGCTTCCAGAGCTCTCACCCCATTGACAGTAGGGGGTTCAAGCAATAGGTCAGAAGGAGCTTACAGAGATCTATTTCTGTTACTTGGGGCAGACTCTGTTCCTTTGCCCATACTGGGATGCTGATCTCAGTCCTGGTTTGCAGTCCCTGGGTGAGGACCAGCAATAGCACACCAGAGCTTGTGGCTATAGTGGCGGGGGTGGGGAGACCCTCCTCACAGTTCCAAGGCAGAAAAGAGTGCTTGTGGTCATTCACAGAACAAAGCACAGGCCAAGAAAGTAAATGCCTCTTTTTTAGATCATACTACCTTGCAAGAACTGAAAACTTATAGGTCCCTAGAAGTACCTCTGCAAATAGCTGTAAAAACCACTGAAGTTTGGGACAGTGAGCATTCCACTCTGGAAGCAGAGCCTTATTTTAATAAAAAATTAAAAGCCAAGTAATAGGTCGGGAATATGAGCAAACAATAGAAAAAAACCTGACTATGGAAAGTTATTATGGTGATCAGGAAGATCAAAACACCCACTCAGAAAAAGATAACAAAATCAAAGCTCCTATATCCAAAGCTTCCAAGAAAAATATGAAATAATCTCAAGCCATGAAAGAGCTCAAACAGGATTTTGAAAATCAAGTAAAAGAGGCAGAGGAAAAAGTGAGAAGAGAAGAGTGATGCAAGAAAATCATGAAAAGCAAGACAACAGCTTGATAAAAGAGATACAAAAATATTGAAGAAAATAATATCTTAAATAACAGACTTGGCCAAATGGGACAACGGAAGCCTGGCAAAGACCCAAGGAGAGAGAAGAGAGAGCACGAGAGAGGCGGGCGTCCTGGGGAGGGGGTCAGAGCATGGAGGGAAGAGAAGAGAAGGGGCTGAAAGGGAGCAAAGAGGGAGGGGAGACTGTGATGGGAGGGGGCAGATGAGGAGGAGAGAAAGTGGGGGTCACAGGAGAAGGGGAGAAAGGTGGAACGGGAATGAAGGGAAGGGGAGATGATGGATTGGGAGTGAGG
>JAQQSZ010018842.1:0-10494 GCA_028646595.1 Phalanger gymnotis | reverse complement strand
TTGGGATATAAATTGAAATAAGAACAAAGATAGTCCTAGATCTCAAGGAGCTTATAAGTTAATGTGGGAAAACAGCACATTAAAGGAAGCTGCAAAGTGTGTGGTGGGGGAGAAGGTACCTGACAGTGGGACATGATGGAGAGTTCCCCAAAAGTCCAAAGGCAGTGTGGCTGCTGACAAATGAGATGGACTGTGAAAAGTCCCTTCTTTAAATAGAGTCTGTGGAGCCCATGGCCCTACTCTCTAATCAAAGCATCCAGTCAGAGAGGCAGAGGGTAACGATGAAAGGTAAGTAAGAGGCAGATAGAATCTTATAGCATAAGGAGATTTCCCAGTGATTAATTTCCTGGGAAAGAAAGGTCTGATGGAAAATTCCAAAGGAGTCTAAAAGCAGTACAGCTGATGAGAAATTGAACACACACATATACACAAATATACACACGTATATATACACATACATACATATATACACACAGAGACATATACAGCATAACATTGCAGAGAGAGTTGCACTAACAAAGGTTAAGGATGACCTGGTTCTGAGTCCTGCTTCTAACACACATACATGTACATGCATGTTTATATACACACATGTGTACGTATACATGTATATATATTATGTGTGGGTGTATATATGTATACATATATATAGTCCCACTCTCTCTGTAATGTTACACTGCCCGTTAGTTTTCATGTTTGTTATGGTTCAGTTATTCAGTAGTGTCTGACACTTCTTGATCCCATAGTCTATAGTGTCCATGGATTTTCTTGACAAAGATATTGGAGTGGTTGGGCATTTTCTCCTCCAGTGTATTAAGGCAAAAGAAGGTTAAATGATTTGCCAGAGTCACCCAGCTAGCAAGTGTCACAGATTGTATTAATTTTCATAGTAGAAGAAAATTTGTTTTAATAAAATTAATTTGTCTAGACTATCAGATTCAAATTAAATCAACAAATACTTGAGCACCAATTACCAAATGTGAATCAAATAATACATATGTGATATATAATATATACTATATTATAAAATGTAATATATATGAGATACATGTGCACAATGAAAACAAGGATCAAGGGCAATAACTTTAAGGTGTTTAGAAAATATTAAAGTGCTATGTAAATATATAAATGCTAATTACAATTGTTATTGGTGGTGTTGTAGTGGTAGTGGTAGTAGTGGTAGTGGTAGTAGTAGTAGTAGTAGTAGTAGTAGTAGTAGTAGTAGTAGTAGTAGTAGTAGTAGTAGTAGTCGTGGTAGTAATAAAAGTTTTAGTAGTGAAGTAAAAATATTTAACCCTTACTTAGCCAGGCCCTCTACATACATGAACAAAAAGAAATCAATAACTACCCTCAAACAGCTTCCATTCTAAGGCAGGGGATATAAGAATGAATGCATAGAAGTAAATGTGAGATAATTTGAGGCAGGAGAAAAGGCTAACAAATGAAGGGATCATAAAAGCCTTTGCTCAGGAGGTAACACCAGAGTTGAACTATAAAGAAAATGAAAACTTATGATAGACAGAAATGAAGAGGGAATTCATTTCCAGAATGCATAGATGATATTAAAAAGAGTAACATTCTCCAAACATCTGTGTGTATGCATGTACATATAATGTAATTGTATATACCAATTATATACATATATAAATTTCCATTTTCTGTGTATACATGTATATGTGTACACACATACAGACATGTATATGTGGACATGGGGAATTGGCTAGGATATCAAGTGCCACAAAGGAGTCACAAGAAATGCCTGTAATGGAGATGGGAGCCAGATTGTAGAGGACCTTAAAGGGCAGGTTGAAGAATAGATTTAATGCTAGAAGCATAACAGCAGTTCTGAAAATTTTTGAGACATTGTTAGATCTTTGTTTTAGAAACATTCCTTTGAAAGATGTGTGGAAGATGAGTATAAAAGATGGAATAAAGAAGAGGCATGACCTTCACATCTAAATCCCTTCTGCTTTGGTCTATGAGCTTTTGTTCTCTAGATTTATTGTTTCTTTTACTAAGCTCATCTTTATTTTCAACTTTCTAAATTTAATTTTGTGAAATCATCACTTCCTTTGATTACAAAGAAAATTTATAACTGTTCTTTTTTGAAGCTTTATTCCCATAACAACTAGTAGCATTCCTGATTTTTTCCACAGGTCGTATCTATTTTATTCTGGCAGTTTTTGCATTTTGCTCTAGCAAGCTTCTGCTACTCAGTGATGTCCCAACTTTCCTCCTTATTGGTTTCTCTTCTGACTTTAAACACATTTGGTACTTCACAATCAAAGCAAATAAGAACGACAGTTCTCTTTATGTGACTTACTACCCCTATCCTGCTATGGTTTCCTTCTCATTTCTCCTTTTGCAGACAAACTAATCAGAAAGGTTGTGTAAGGCCTCAGCATCCTTACCAAGAACACTCCCTTCAAACACTTGCAACTGGTATTCTATTCTCACCATGTTAAGACTTTCTTGAGTCATCAGTGAATGCCTAATCACCAAATTAAATGGAGCATTTTTCCCTAGTCCTCATCTTTCTTGACTTCTGTAGAATCTGACATTGTTGCCAACCTCAGCCCCCTCATGGACACTTTTCTACCTCTTGTTTCAGTGTCCCACACTTTCCTGGAACTCAGTTCTCTTATACTTTTGCCTCATTTGCTCAGAGACATCTTCCCAAAGGTTCTGCCTTTTTCATCTCTCTCTACACTACCCAACTTGACAATCTGACTTACTCTGTTTCAATTATCATCTCTAAGCAGATAAACGAAAAACAAACAAAATAAAACTGAAAGTATAGTGCTACTTATTATCTTTTTGAGCTCCAGATACTCATCTCCAGCTGCCCGAAAAATATATCTATCTGAATGTTCCACTTACTTTCTCAAACAAAAAAAACGTCAAAATTAAACTTATTATCCACATCCTAGGACCGGCTTTTCCTTCTGATTTGATTATTTTTATCAAAACCACCACTCTTGATCCTATCTGCTCATTTGAAAATAGTGTCATCTTGACCCTTCCTTTTATCCTGTCTCAAATACTCAATTAGTTATTAAGTACTGTTGCACCATTCTTTGCAGCATGCTTCACATCCATCTCCTCCTCTCTGTTTCCACTGCTACCATATTGTTATAGGTCTCTATGACCATTTGCCTTAACTATTATAATAGTCTTCTCATTTTCATGCTCTTCTTATTTTAAGACTTCACATTGCTGCCATATGTATCATCTGTATGTATAGATCTAAACATGTCACTTCTCAGATTAGAATCCTTCCATATCTTCTTACTGCTCACAAATTAAGTTCAATCTCCTTTGCCAATCACTTCATGTCTGTCTGTTATTCAGTTTGATTGATTTTGGATTCCTGCTCCTGCCCAAATAGATTACTTGTCATTATCTGTATATACCCCATATTTTCCCTCCTGTATTCCTTTGCTCATATTATTAGCTATTATTTATTAGTTATTAGTTATTAGGAAGACCTTCAGCCCCACTTTCAGATTATTTTAAGAGAAGGGAAGACTTGAATCTTTACTGCGATGATACATATTCCAGGAAGTTTTACTTCATAGCCCCTTCCACAAGTCACTAAACATTTTTCTTCCCTTTTGGACTTTAGATGGCAATTTATTTGCAGCACTCATGTATTAGTCAGTTATTATTTTAAATTTTTAAATACTTATGGTCATTTCATATTACTGTATTGTACTGCATGAATTTATTAAGATAATATCCTTTGTACTGTGGATGCTTAATAAATATCTAATGGTTTGAGAACAAAGAGGGAATTTAATTAATTTACAACATAGCATGTAGGGGGAAAAACAAAAGCAAAAACATTTACCTGTGGATTACATTTAAGAAGCACTTGTTACAAGACTTCCACTTGGGCAAATCACTAACTTCTCTGAATATCTATGTTCTAATTTGTAAAATGGCAATCATATTACATACTGTGCAACTTCATAGGACTCTTAGAAGGAATGAAATACAATGCATATTTGTAAGCCACGTAATATTTGCAAACTGTATGAGTAGTATTATGTGTTAATATAAAACAGCTTTTTTTCAGATCTGGCTTGTAAGAAAATTGGCTGGTATGCTACTTTTAGTACTTAGTTTGTAAGATAATCCTCAATAAATCATTTTCCCCTTCATTTGGTGTAACAAGAACTGGGAAACCCCACAAGTCTGAGGATAAATATTCTGTCTTTGCTACCTTCCACAGTCCTTTAGTATTATTTTTAAAAATGGGTAGTTCTAAAATATAGAATAGAGCAAGGAATATTCAAGTAAATGTCCACGTATAATACATTTTTCATGAGTCCATTGGAAAGTAGAAAATTTCTGCATCTCTAGAAAGAAATCAAAGCTTGTTCTCCTTCTCTGTATGATGGAATCCCCACGCAACTTTACATTTGCTGCCTATCTAGACTTTAACTCCTGGTAATGAGATACCCTTCCCAGTGTAGACCCATTACTTCTAAACTCACCACTATGCAGTTAAGTCAAATCTTATTTCCACCAATTTTCTCAGCCTTCTCTCCCCTCTGATTGGCAGGCTGGAGGAGAGAGTACCAAACTCTTACCAATGCCTTGTTTTAGAGAGGGCAGAAATGGGACTCTTGGTTCCTCACTCCACCTTGTATCTGCTGCTCTGCCTGGTTTCAACTCTGGAAAAAGATGTCTCCACATAGAGTACTCCTGGTATCCCACTCCACCCCCCTCATTGCTTTTCTGCCTTCTTTTGGATTGTAAGCTCCTTGAGGTGAGGGACTATCTTTCTTTTTATTAATGTTATCCCCAACATTTAGCAGAGTATCTGGCAAATAGTAGCTTCATAATAAATGTTTATTGGATATTATTGGATATTGTGATTCCATAAAAGTGAGGTTCTAAACACAAATATAAGATGAGGGGAAGGGAGATAAAAGGGTATAAGCATTTAACTGCTGTTGTGCCAAGTGCTATAATAAACATTTTACTGGTGTTATCTCACTTGGTACTCACAAGAGGCATATGAGGCAGGGGCAAATATTAATTCCAGTTTATATAGTTACAGTTAAGAAAACTAAGCCATATTGTTTATTCCTCTTATAATCCAAATATTAATTCCAGTTTATAGTTATAGTTACAGTTAAGAAAACCAAACCATGCAGAGATTAAGTGACTTGTCTAGAGCCACACATCTAGCAAGTGTCCAAGGTTCAATTTGAACTCAGGTTCGAACTCATCCTAACTCCAGATCTAGCATATATTCACCACACCACCTCTCATTACAGCTGCATAATACACATACACATACACACACACACACACACACACACACACACGTATACACATACCCCTATGTGCTAGTATAGGTGCATGCATGCATACAGAGATGTTAACCCTTAAGATGACATAAATGTATGGGGATAGATACAATTTATCAGACATATGTTCAAGAGAAAGTAAAAAAAAGACTATATAAATAAAATAAAATAAATAAAAATAAAATAAATGACTACAATAGCATGCCAATATATTTCCCAACATTTGATACTTTCAGACAAAAAATAAGAATGCAAAATATTTTAAAATGATTCACTTAATTACTTAAGTAAAAAAAAGTGGTTCTATAATTCAAATGCTGTGTTTTATATTTGAGATATAAATAATTTTGAGTGGCAAAGTAGATATTTGGATGTATTGACATGTGAATTAAATTTGACTTTGTTCTGAAAGACCTTCACTTTTTTTGTTATCTAACTTAGGTAACAAGGTACTTTTGTATAACTTGACAATGATAATGAATAAACAGAGATCTTTCCTCCAAATTGGATGGATTGCTGTTAAACTTTGTTTATTATGAATATGCAGGTTAATGATAATGACAGAATATAAATGTGTATATGCTTATATGTTACATATATATGTAGAATGATATAAATATAGCGTGTATATATTATTTGCAATACATAATTATTCCTCATATTAAATGACTTATGAAATTAAATGCCATGCACATAGCACTGGGGACATGTTGTGATTGGAGTTCCTGCCATATTGTTTATTCTTCTTATAATCCAAATCCATAAATATTCCTTCCACTGAATACACACATGTACACCAATTCCCAGAGAAACATTTAAGACTATTCAGCTATTCAAAATACTAGAATTGCTTATTCTGATGTCATATAAACTGGATATTCATGTAGATAATTTATAGCAGAAGTGAGGATTGACTCTATGTTTTCAAATTCCCAAGCTACTACTCTTTGTATATTTCATTGGTTTTAAAAAAGTTTTTAAAATAAACATTTTCCACCCCAGCTTGATTATAACATTTGAAAGCTACACTATCTACCTGTAAAAATACTGTAGTTTTCATAAATGTATTATGATTTACATACAATTTACAATCTACATATTCACTTTGCATAATGTTACACATAACCAAATCCCATCGTTCCCTGTTGTGATTCTGCTAGGCTCACTGCCCAGGAGACTCTGGCTCTGGTTCTCCATTCCCTGCCAGGGTAACTGGCTCATTGAAGCTCCCCCTATGTGTTTTGGCTTCACTTCATTCATCTCAGTTCCAATGTAGCCATTTGTCAAATATTCTGCCAATATTCTTCATTTTGTGATTGTTATTGTTGTGGAGGGATGGTGGTTGTTGTTGGGATCAATTGATAAAAAATGTTGTAGAACTGACACAAATTATATCTTTTAAAATATTACTTTTTATACTGTGTGTCTAGGAGGCCTTAATTTGCCCTATAGCACACACAGTCCTATCATTTGATTAGATCCATCATCATGAGGTAGCAGAGTTGAACGGCACAAGCATTACCCTTAGAAAATTACAGTTCAAGTCCTGGTTCTAAGATTTCATAGCCTTGTGATCTAGAGCAAGGCACTTTAGCTTTGTGGGCATTAATTGATTTATTTATAACATTTACATAACGTGTCTCACAAGATTGCTTTGTAACGAACACATTATAAATGGTAAGGTAATCTATAAATGAGAATTATCATCAGAATCTATCATTTGGCCAACTTCACACTAATCGTGAAAATAGTGCAATAGATCAATAGGAAGGAAGGAAAGAAGGGAGGAAGGAAGGAAAGAGAAAGTGAAAAAGAAAGAGAGGAAGGGAGAAAGAAAGAAGGAATGAAAGAAGAATAAATCTGTCTACCTATATATAGCAGATATGCATTTGCTATGGAGAGGCATATCTTATGATAAAATATTCTCTATAGGTCATGTGACCCACAAATTAGTGTCACAGTCTGGCTATTATAAAGAATATTACATCTGTCAGGGCACTCTTTTTTTCTCCATATAACATTCTTGTTAGAAGCAATGTGCTCTACATTTCCATATTATATTATACTTAAGTTATTCCATTCCAAATCTTTAAATGCATTAATGATCAAGATTGTGTGTATGTGTGTGTCATTGACATTTCATATGAATCTAAAGAGGTGAATCATTATTCCACCAATTCATTAAAGTTATTAGAAAGATTATTAGTATAAATCCTGTTTATATGAAAAAATTAAAATATATGTTAGATTACATTGAATTAACACATATAATGTCTAATGATTATATTTTATTTGTATGAATATTATATATGCTGCTACACCTACTCACTCTATAGAAATAGAAATCTTTAAAACACCTGAGATTGCACTGAAATAAAACCTCTTAATTATGTAGACCTTAGTAATTGACCCTGAAACTAACTACTTTGGAAGTTAGCAGAGAATAAACAGAAGTAAAAGCTATTTAGTTGTAGAATGGAGGTCTAATAAATCATTCAGTGCATTTATCCACAGAGTTTGCAAGTATATATTAACCCCATGGCAGCTTCCCACATCTATTCTCCTCAATTAAACAGTAAGGCTTTTTTTCACATATTTGCAGAGGTTGAAGGTATCTCAATGGTAAATAAGTCCAACTTACATCTGATAAAAAAAAATCCTTATATGATATAGAACGCAGGTGGAGACCTGGCAATCTCCAACAAGGGAGATCTCACTACCTGGAGGAAACTCTTTCCAATTTTGGATAGTAACTTTTTTTTCCTAATAGCAAGCTTAAATTTGCTTCTTTTCAATTTACATTTATTGTTCATCTATCTTCCTGCTGAGGAACAAATAAAAGAGGTTTAACTGCTCTTCCGAATGAGAATACTTCTAATATTTGATGAGAGTTATTGTGGTCTTCCCTTTATGAGGCTAAACATTTCAATTGCCTTCAACTAATGCCAATACAATATGAGATAAAGACCTTTGCCATGGTAACTTCTGGACATTCTCTAGCCTATGACTTAATTTTGCCTAAAATATGGTGTTGAGCCTGAGCATATTTCACCATATGTAGTCTGGCCAGAGTAGATTACAATGGGATTATCATCTACCTATTTCTGAACTACTGTTTCTGGACTGATGAGTACAACAGGAAGTTCAGTGTAGAAAGGTGAAAGAAGGGGGATTCTATCACTGAAAAACCCATAGAATTTCTTCACGTAAGTATAATGTTATGTCTTAGCAGGCGAACAGTCCTTGTAAAATTAGATATGGCATCTCTTCCCACACTTATTAGGTTTCATATGCATTCTTATATGGGGTCAGACTACATTTCATGAACCATAATATACCTCAGCTTTTTGATTGTGTCATAAGAGTTTCATTTGTAAGACCTTCCCACATTGATGGGCATCCTCTCAATTTCCAATTCTTGACTTTTAGTGGTTGTCAAGAATTGGAAATTGAGAGGATGCCCATCAATTGGGGAACAGCTGAACAAGTGATATATGAATGTAATGTAATATTATCATGCTATAAGAAATGATAAGCAGGAAAACTTCAGAAAAACCTCAAAAGACTTACATGAACTGATGCTGAGTAAGGGGAGCAGGAGAACATTGTACATAGTGACAGCCACATTGTGTGATGACTGTCTTTGATAGACTTAGCTTTTCTCAGCAATGCAAGGTTCTAAGACAACTCCAAAAGGCTCATGAGAGAAAACACTATCTATATCCAGAGAAAGAACTGTGGAATCTGAAAGCAGATCGAAGCATCGAAGAATGCTATTTATGCTCTGTCTCTCTCTCTCTCTCTCTCTCTCTCTCTCTCTCTCTCTCTCTCATTTTGTTTTGTCTTTCTTGTGGTTTGTCTTATTGGTTCTAATTCTCCTTTACAACATGACTAAGGTGCAAATATGATTAATATGAATGTATATGTAGAGCCCATATCAGATTACAAGCCGTCTTGGAGAGGTGAGAGGGGAGGGAGGTGGAGAAAATTTAAACTCAAAAGCTTGTGGAACTGAATGCTGAAAACTAAAAACCAAAAAATTAATTAATTAATTAATTAAAAATATCATACTAGGACTTGGGAAGACAAATTTGAATATATATATATATATATATATATATACATATATATATATATGACTCTGGGCAAGTCACTTAACCATTCTCATTCTCAAATTCTTCACCCACAAAATGGGAATAATTATAGCATTTATCCCACAGGATTGTTAGGAGGATCAAATCTGGTAAGATACCTAAGTCACTTAGATAATATCTATGACATTATTATTGTTATTAGGATGAGTTGGAAGGTTCCTTAGAAGTCATAAATCTAACTGCCCTTTATGAATGAGGAAATTCACCACAAAGACAAATTGAATTGCTTGAGATTAGACAGGTGATAAGTGACATAGTTTGAATTTGAACCAAAATCCTTCTACTCCTATACCTCCACTCTCATCACTACACAAATCTTTTAGAGCATTCAGACACAAGCAAATGGTTCCACAGTGTTTCTACTACCAGCATAATCTTTTTTTATAACAAAGTGCCACTCAACACATCTTTCAAGATGAAACATGATTGCTTCTAAATTTTAAGGAATGTTGTATT
The DNA here is from genome assembly GCA_028646595.1 of Phalanger gymnotis. Classification (NCBI taxonomy): domain Eukaryota; kingdom Metazoa; phylum Chordata; class Mammalia; order Diprotodontia; family Phalangeridae; genus Phalanger; species Phalanger gymnotis. The sequence goes on along the minus strand of JAQQSZ010018842.1, from coordinate 563 downwards.
ATACTTGTGAAAATCAACTTACACATCTGAGAAGGTTGATTCGATTATGTATGCTCATCTTTTCTTGGAGAATTACTAAAACACTGGAGACAACTTGAGATTAAAATAAGACAACTCAAATTCTATCTCTACTTAGGAAAAAATCTCATAAGTTTCACTTCGATTTTCTTTCGATATAGATTGGTTTTTACCTTGCTTCCCTAATCTGTTCCATGAATTATAACATGTCCTTAGTTCAGATAAATTTGTCTTATATCAATTTTTAAATGTCATGGTCTTTCTGGGGGAAAATAACAATCAATTATTAAAATGTGAGAAAAATTTCTATGAACAGAAAGTAACAATTTTTAATCCATTTTTTTTCTTTCTCATCATGTGACTTCAAAGAAAGAAATTAAATTGAAGGAGATTATCCCAAGGAAACTAAGTGGTGTATGCCAGTTCAGAATAGGAAATATATAAAATTATCTGGATTATTTAATGATTCATGAAAACCTTTTTATTAATGGAGGGAGGGAATCACAATCTATGCCAGAGAATGAAACACTCATATGGATAAAAGG
>JAQQSZ010018841.1:0-10494 GCA_028646595.1 Phalanger gymnotis | reverse complement strand
TCTTTTACCTCCCTAATTTGGTTTTTAAAATCCTCCTTTAGCTCTTCCAGTAATGCTTTTTGGGCTGGAGACCAGTTCACATTACCTTTTGAGGTATCAGATGTGGATATAGTGTCGTTGTTATCCTCTTCCAAATTGGTATTTTGATCCTGCCTGTCTCCATAAAAGGAATCAATGGTCCTCGGTTTTTTTGTGTTCTTCACGTTGGTTAGCCTTTTCCTGGCTTTACAGTAAATTTCTGCTTTTGGGGCTCAGGGCTCACTGTCCCAGCTTTCTTATTCTGGGGAGTGTGAGTCTCTTTGTTGGCTTGGTGAATTATAGCCTTCAGATTCCTGAGGTGTGGGGGAGGGAGTCTGGCTGCCCGAAATCTCCTCTTCCCCTGGGGTTGTTGTCCAGTACTGTTGCTCTTCAGCAATGGTCTCAGTTCTTTGTTGTTTGAGCTGCATGTCTGGCACTTCCCCTGGGGGAGCAAGTGTATGTCTGGGCTCCTGGTGTTGACCCCTGCTGGCTCTGCCCCTCTGGGACTCAGGTACTCCCACTACTCAGCCACTGAAGCCCCGCTTCTGTCTCCTCAATTGCAGCGTTTTTGTTTTTCGTTCCACCCCTCCCCCCCACCAACCGCCCGAGGAATTCTCTGGGTGGAGATGGGAGGGATTAGAGCCATTTACCTGGCCATTATGTCTCCAGGAAGTTCAAGAAGCATTTCATACCTTTGGGCTGCAAGCCTCAGGAGTTGGTATCTCATGGTCGGTAGCATTGCGCTGCCTCTTGTGGCTTCCACAGAGTCCTGCGTTGGGAGGCCTGGGGATCTCCACTGGTTTCGGGTGGCCGGCTTTCTCCCAGCCTGTCTCCCACACGGCTCAAATGATCTCTTTTCATCCTGTTTTCTAGGTCAGTTTTTTTTAATAGTAGTTCTAGATAGACAGTATATATAGTCTATAACATTTTTTCACTTTGCTCTAGTATTTTTTGTTTTATTATAGAAATTTTATGTTCTGTTTCCTCGCTTCTGCTTTTCAATGTATCCACTTTTGGAGTAGGGTTTTGTTTTCTGTTCTAAGATTAAGCTTTTTCTAAGTTTTTCTTTAAGAATTCTAATTTTATTCCTTATAATAAAGGAAGCTTTATGCTTTTTAAGTAAACTTCCATCCTCTCTGAGTCCTTGTGGCCAATACCCTTTTGTGGACTTCCAGTTGCAGAAGTATTCACATATTGCAGAAGCATTCACTTTCTTCTGGAATTATATCCTCTTAACCTATAGAATTTCTTCATTGCATTAGGATTTTTTCAAATGTTTGGTCATTTTGTTCAATCTTTACACTAGGGACAACCACTAGAAATCCCCCTGCTTGCTATTTCTTCTGAATTTTTCTTATTTCTCTAGTTGTTGGCATTACAGCCACACCAATTCCTGAGCACACAAGGCATAAGGTGAAATTGGAGGGTTAATAGTAGATATTTGGAACTCCCAGTCTGTCCAGAAAATGGCAGCCAGCATGGCTAGCTCTTGGTTTCTGAGTCCTTCTCCTTCCATGCAGCCCTAGGTAGATACTGAGCAAGATCAAAGTGGCTTCTGGTCCTTAGCCTTCAGTGCATTTCCAACCCGACCCTGAGCCCTTCCATTCTAGGGAGTCACAGAACAGTTATAGAGCTTGGTAAAAATTTACCTCCTGGGCTATTTGTCCTTGGAAATTATGCAGTCTACAAATGGTACTAAAGTGGCGATTTTGGTTGATTTCACCTCTCAGGGTAAACATTCAAAGCGATCCCAGATGGTACAAAGCAGGAACCTTTCTCTTTGGCCATTGCCCTTAGTGAAGTCAGTGGTAATTGAGGTTGATAACATGGTATTTAAAAAATAAAAATAAATAAATAAAAAATAAAATAAAAAAATCTCCAGGGTCACTACCTTGTCACCATTTCTTTTTGTTCATTTTTTTTTTGCATTCATTGCTTCATTTAATGTAACATTATTGTTCTCGAGATGGTTTTTAGGAGGAGCTGGGTTTAACCAGCTAGCTTTCACTTTTGCCACTTTTACCAAGATCTCAAAGTCCTTTTTAGTACACCACACAGGCTTACATTTAACACATGATCTACATATAATTCCACATATTATTTACATACACATGTATATGTGATATATATGTATATGTGAGCATGTATACAAATACACACCTTTTAAATGCCTATTGTGTACCAGGCACTGTGCTAACTGCTCAGGATGCAAAAAGAAGCAAAAAGTCCCTGCCCTCAAGGAACTTACACACATACACATACACACACACACACATTTGTGTATATAGATATTGGTATCTATTTATCTCAAAGGGATATTTAAAGATCCAGCAAGATCAAAGTTCAGACATTTCTCTTAATACCTACAGGGCTACTCTCCCCTTGGGTCTCTGTGGAGAGCAGGCTGAGTTTCTATATTACATTGGTATGTAGGAAGTAACAAGTTCATATCCAAAGGCACTATCTGATGGACAAGTCCTTGTTTTCAGTTATTCCTGGGTTGGAGTTCCAAAGGTCATTCCCAGAGTTTATTTCCTGCTCCTTTGGGCTTTGATGCTTCACTGTGTCTGTAACTTAGTCTCTGGAATGCCAGGGCTCCCTCTGACCTTTCAAATTCAAAAGGTTAGAGACTCCACTTCCTCACCTAGAATGAAAAGAATAAATTCAGAGACAAAGGACAAAGCTCTGTCTCTCCAGAGGTTCCCAAACTTATTTGGCCTACTGCCACCTTTAAAAAAATTACTCAGCACCTCCCTGGAAATCTACTTTCTTTAACCCTTTAATGGTTTGGTTTTTTTTTAATTGCATCATTTCAAAAAATATAAAATACACTTTTAAATGATGTATTTTAAATTTAATAACTTATTGTAAATTTGTGGATTTTTTCCTGTACTGCAATTTTGATGATCTAATGTTGTGTCATGTTACTGTATAGTATCGTAATATAAACAAGTCATTACATGCACATCTTCCTGCTGATACATGCTGGACTTCCCGACAATGCGCCAACACTTGCTTGTTAAGACTGTCAGCAGGCTTGACCACTGATTGATTATAAATTGCACTTTGTGTGTTTATTTGGAAAATGTCATCACTACAACTTTAACTCTGTCATACAACAGATGAAACATGTAGGAACGGCTTTTCAAAATGTTCTTCTTTCATTATGCTTCCACGGTCCCCTTGTTTTTATTCAATGCCCTCCAATTGCACTAGAGGCTATTACCATCACTACCCCTTCCCGATCATTCCAGTGCCCCCCATGGGGCAGTATTGGGCCCCCTTTGGGAACACAAGCCATATGGCTTCTCCCCGTATAGCATGGTCTCCCAACAGATTCCATGGATAAATGAGTCACACAACTAGGAACCAAGAAACCTAAAAGAACGAGGCAAGACTCTGCATGTAATATTAATGCCACCCTCCTTTGGGTTCCAAAATAACTTCTTTCTCCTGTGATAGAATATTTTAATTAAAAGAGCCACTTGGAAATCCTTAAATTCAGCAACTGGTATAAAATCCTATTCTCTTATGAAAGTAGTGGAATCTATCATTTATTTATCCTTGGAACCTTTTAAAGGTCACAACATTTATGTGCACTGTATATAAATGCCTACATGTCAGAACAGGGAAATGCGGGTGGCATATTGTTTCTGCTGTATAGAACAAAATATTAAAGGGACATGATTTGTCAGAGAGGATAATTGCATCCAAGATCAAAATTGCTTATTAAGCACTCCCACATTGGTTGACAAAAATTGTGACATTCTACAATGTAAATTGTAGGCTGTTAGAAATAATTTCTTATGCATTTTTGCTCCTTAATCATATGGAAGATTGCAAGAACCTGCAAGCTTATCTTAACTTCTCATTTACAAAGCTGCTTTGTCCCTACAGTAAATGAGTCTGCATACATATGAAGTGAGAATTTTCAGATCTCACTTCTGATTTCCTCCAAGATGTTTCAGTAGGAGTCTCCATCGGGACTTTTCTCCTGATGATATTATATGGTGGCAAACCATGGAACACAGTGATCTCAAGAGGATTATAATTGCAGGCGATCCAAAGCTCAAAGGAAAGCTAAGATGATGCATGTCGTGATAAAACCCAACACTAATGATGACTGGCATTCAAAAAGTGGCATAAAAAGGTACCATCACAGATTTGTGTGACCAGAAAAGGAAATAGGACTGCATGTAGCAAGTGTGAAGCATGACAGATGAGCAATCCCAGGGTCGTGTTGGTATTCAACTAAATGAACTTGACAAAGGCAAGACATCCTCTATGGAGGATTTTTGGAAAGAAAAGAATGCAGGTAGAGAGAAGATCCACATCACTGAGATTACAGATCCTTAAGTAAGGAAGTGTAAATTTCCTGCTCAGTTGCCCATGATCTACATTAAATAAATGCTTCTTTGATTGGAGAGGGGACAGATTTTCTGGCTAAAGCAGTTGTATGTGTTCTGTGGACCATAACCTGTCCTCAAGCCCTTGAGTTGCAAATCTGGTGTCACTTCTAAAAAATGAGATTAATATCGCCATGAGGTTGCCAACAATATCCTGAATGCTATTAACGTCTCCCTGCTTATCCTGCTGTCTTAAGTTGTGATTTCAAAGTAAATTAAACAGACCTTCTTTCCTGACCAGGAGATTGTGGTTAAAAATAAATAAATAAAAATAAAACCTCATGGAGACATTAGGGAGATTATGAAACAGGGCAAGTTAAAGAGCCTCTCTTTACAACTGATAGCACCACCATTTCTGTGCCATTTTAGAAAGATATTTTTCCTCTGGACTCTGGTAGTTTAGGGTATGTATCTTTATCCTGTTTTTAATTTTCTGTGCCTATTACATTATAAATTGCAATGTGAAGAACTAGGATTTGTTCTCTCTTGTACAGTGTCTATGGCTTAGTTAATATGTACATAATAAATACTTTCGGATGAATTTGTTATAGTTGTAAATATATTTGAGTCTTTGAGTGATAGATGAATTCACTAAATATAATATATAAGAACATTGATAAGTTTTCATTTATTAGAATAATAATTCATGACATACCAATCAAATTGGCATAAATGGAAATAATATCGGAGGGGTTATGGGAAGATAAGCTTGGTAGAACTGTGAATTGGTCCAACTCTGAAAAACTGGAATTTGATAAGAAAGACTGCTGAATTGTTCATACCTTGTGATCCCTTGTAATCTCACAATGGGGCATAAGCTTCAAGGAAGACAAAACAGAAAGTAAGGTCTCATGTAAACCAAAAGATTCATAGTAGAACTTTTAGTGGTAGCAAAAACTTGGGGGAAAAAAGTAAGATGTCTGAACGAATTGTCAAATATGAGTATAATATAATTGCTCAGTAAGGAATTGACAAACATGAAGAATTCAGGAGAACTTGAGAACAGATGATAAAACATTCCCTTTCTTTGTAGAGACCTGGGGAACTGTGGGCTTAGAATACTGTGTAGGCAATTAGGCACAGTTGGTTTCATGGCCAGTTTTGCATAACTTTTTCTTCCTTGTAAGACTAGATTCAATGGTGGGGAGACTATCAGGAAATGAGTATTAGGTAAAAGCTAAAGACATCAATAAAATATTATTAACATAAGCAATGTTAATGTCACATTAAGGTTTTAAAGTAGATAGTACAAGAATTTTTTAATACTGTTTCACAAATGAGGAAACAGAAGCTCAGAGAAGTGGGCCCAAGACTTCAACATAGGTTCTCTAGCTTCAGATCCAGTATTCTTTCCATGATAACAAGTCACTGTGCAAAATAAACATCAACCACCTTTCCCTTTGTCCATCTTTTTTTTCAGCAGGGTAAAGGCAAAGCGAGCTAATCACAGTGGTAAGTACCATAAAACAGGCAAGTTAACAGGCTTCAAAATTATCTTGATGGACTGAAAAGTTGTCCCCAGACCAACCACATTACATATAGCAGTGACAAGTACCAAGTCCTGCACTTAGGTCAAAAATGTCAGTGTAGCTCAATGTGGAGAAGACCTGCCCATTCATGTTAAAAAAAAAAGTTCACTATGTGTCAATAATATGACTCACCTTCTAGAAAGGCTAATATAACCTTAGGTTTGCCAAACAGATATAGGGAGGTGTTCATCCCACCTGGCAGATCTATTGATTGTCATTGCCTTTAGGGGAAAAAAAGCTATAACTTTGAATCTGTTTAGCTCATTCAGAATTTATTCTTTGCTTCTTGGTGTTTTTGTGCCAGATCACATCTGGAACATCACGTCCAATTAAGGAAAATATTGACAAGTCAGAGAGCATCCAGAGGATAGCGACCAAGATGGTAAACAATTATTCAGCCAGGTCACATGAGGAAATGTTGCAGGACCTGGGGATGTTCAGCTTGAAAAAATGAAGACTAAGATGATACTTTGGTTCTAGAATTGGCTGTCATATAAAAGAGATAGATAAACTCATGATAATGTATTATGTGAGAAGATTTCACTTTTAAAGAGAAAGCCAGATAGATAGACGGACAGATGGACGGACAGATGGACGGACGGACGGATGGATGGATGGATGGATGAAATTTAACAAATTTGCAGTTTGAATAGCGAAATGAATGCCACTAGTTAGTATTCTGGTATTAGGCATTCAGTTAAGGAAAATGCCATTAACCAGAACTATCTCATATCTGCTGCACTGTAGTATGGATGTTCATCATGATGACCTAAAGCACTGCAAGATACTGAATTGACTTAAAAAGTATTTATTTAATATTTTATTTTTCCCCAATTACATATAAAAAGAATTTTAAACATTCATTTCTTAAAACTTTGAGTTCCAAATTCTCTCCTTCCTTCCCTCCTCATTGAGAAGACGAGCCGTTTCACATAGGTTATACATGTGCAGTTACGTAAAACATACTTCCGTATTACTCGTGTTATGAAAGAAAACACAAATTAAAAAAGCAGGAAAAATAAAGGAAATAAAAATAAGTATGCTTTGATCTGCATTCAGATTTCATCACTTCTGTGGAGATGGCTAACATTTTTCACCATAAGTCTTTAGAAATTATCTTGGATCATTTGCAGCTGATCATCATACGATACTGCTGTTACTGTGTACTGTGTACACTGTTCTGGTTTGGCTCGCTGTACTTTGCATCAGTTCGTGTTAAGTCCAGGATTTTCTGAAAGTATCCTGCTCATCATTTCACAAATTTCACAAATTTCCATCACAATCATATACCACCACTTGTTCAGCCATTCCCCAACTAATAGGCATCCCTTCAATTTCCAATTCTTTGCCATCACAAAAAAAAAAAACTGCTATAAATATCTTTGTACAAATAGGTCCTTTTCCTTTGTTTATTAAATCTCTTTTAGAATACAGATCTAGTAGTGGTATTGCTGTGTTAAAGAGTATGCATGATTTAATAGCCCTTTGGCATGGTTCCAAATTGCTCTCCAAATGGTAGAATCAGTTCACAACTCCACCAACAATGAATTAGTGTCTCAACTTTCCCACATCCTCTCCAATGTTTGTCATTTTCCTTTTCTTTCCTATTAGCCAATCTATTAGGTATGGCGTAGTACCTCAGAGTAGTTTTAATGTGCATTTCTCTAATCAATAGTCATTTGGAGCATTTTTTCATATGACTATAGATAGGTTTGATTACTTCGTCTGAAAACTGCCTGTTCATGTCCTTTGACCATTTATCAATTGGGGAATGGCTCTTATTTTTATGAATTTGACTCAGTTCTCTATATGTTTGAGAAATGAGGCCATGATCACAAATACTGACTGTAAATTTTTTTTCACAATTGCAATAACTATGTATTTCCCTCCATCCCCTCCCCATTTATCCTTCTCTCTCCCTTCACCCTGTCCATACTCAAAAGTGTTTTGCTTCTGACTACCACCTCCTTCAGTCTGCCCTCCTGTCTATCAGCCTCTCTCCCTTCTCTTATCCCTTTCTCCTCCTATTTTCCTGTAGGGTAAGATAGATTTCTATACTCAACTGAGTATGTATGTTATTTCCTCTTTGAGACAATTCTGATGAGAATAAGGTTCAAGTGCTCTTACCTATATCCTCCATTCTCTCCTCCATTGTAAAAGCTCTTTTATGTGAGACAATTTACCCCATTCTCCCTCTCCCTTCCCCTTCTCCCAGTGCAATCCTCTTTTTCATTTCTTAATTATATTTTTAAGATAATAATTCCATCATATTCAATTCACATCCGTGACCTCTGTCTACTATGTATTCTCTTTCTGTCTGAATAATGAGAAAGTTCTTAGCAATTACAAGTATCATCTTATCTATAGTCTTCTTGTGTAGGCATGTAAACAGTTTAACCTTACCAAACGATTTTATGATTTCTCTTTCATGTTTATCTTTTTATGCTTCTCTTGAGTCTTGTATTTAAAACTCAGAGTTTCTTTTCAGCTCTGGTCTTTTCTGTGTTTCATCGAATGTCTACTTTATCCCCTGAAGGATTATGCTCAGTTTTACTGGGTAAGTAATTCTTGGTTGTAATCCTAATTCCTTTGCCCTCCGGAATATCATATTCCATGCCCTCCAATCCTTTAATGTAAAAGCTGCTAAATCTTGTGTTATCCTGACTCTGGATCATGATATTTGAATTGTTTCTTTCTGGCTGCTTACAACACTTTCTCCTTGACCTGGGAGCTCTGGAATTAGGCTATAATATTCCTGAGAGCTTTCATTTCAGGATCTCTTTCAGTAGATGATTGGTGTATCTTTTTTTCCATTTCTATTTTATCCCCTGGTTCTAGACTATCAGAGCAGTTTTGGTTGATAATTTCTAGAAAAATTATGTCTATGTCTTTTTGATCATGACTTTCAGGTAGACCAATAATTCTTAAATTATCTCTCCTGGATTTATTTTCCAGATCAGTTATTTTTCCAGTGACATATTCCACATTGTCTTTTTCTTTTTCATTCATTTGGTTTTGTTTTATTATTTCTTGATGTCTCATGAAGTCATTAGCTTCCATTTGCCCAATTCTAATTTTTAAATAATTATTTTCCTCATTGAACTTTTGTACTTTCTTATCCATTTGGTCAGTTTTCCTTTTTAAGGAATTCTTTTCTTCAGTGAATTTTTGTACCTCTTTTTCCATTTGGTCAGTTCTGCTTTTTAAGGATTTCTTTTTTTATGTGAATTTTTGTCTGTCTTCTTCCATTTAGTCAGTTCTGCTTTTTGAGGAGCTCTTCTCTTCATTTTGGATTTTTGCCTCTTTTTCCATTTGGCCTATTATATTTTCTAAGGTGCCATTTTCTTCAGTATTTTTTGTGCTTCCTTTACCAAGGTGTTAAAATTTTCTTCATAATTTTCTTTCATCACTGCCTTTTCTTCCAATTTTTCTTTTATCTCTCATATTTGATTTTTAAAATTCTTTTGGAGCTATTCCAGTACATGAGAGCAGTTTACATTTTTTTTAATTTTATCATTTTTATTTAATATTTTGGTTTTCAACACTGGTTTCCACAAGATTTTTAGTTACAAATTTTCTCCCCATTTCTACCCTCTCCCCACTCCAAGATGGCATATATTGTGATTGCCCCATTCCCCAGTCAGCCCTCCCTTCTGTCACTCCACTCCCCTCCCTCGCCATCTCCTTTCCCCTTATTTTCTTGTAGGGCAGGATAGATTTCTGTACCCCATTCCTTACATATGTATCTTGTTTCCCAGCTGCATGCAAAAACAATTTTTTTTTGAGCATCTGCTTTTAAAAATTTGAGTTCCAAATTCTCTCCCCTCTTCCCTTCCCACCCACCCTCCCTAGGAAGGCAAGCAATTCAACATAGGTCACACATGTATCATTATGTAAAACCCTTTCCAATACTCATGTTGTGAAAGGCTAACTATATTTCCTTCCATCCTATCCCATTTCTCTTTATTCATTTTTCTCCCTTGACCCTGTCCCTTTTCAAAATTGTTTGCTTTTGATTACCTCCTCCCCCTATCTGCCCTCCCTTCTATCATCCTCCCTTTTTATCCCCTTCCCCTTATTTTCTTGTGGAGTAAGATACCCAGTTGAATGTGTATGGTATTCCCTCCTCAAGATGAATCTGATGAGAGTAAGATTCACTCATTCCCCCTCACCTGCCCCCTTTTCCCTTCCAACAGAACTGCTTTTTCTTGCCACTTTTATGCAAGATAATTTACCCCATTCTATCTCTCCCTTTCTCCCTCTCTCAATATATTCCTCTTTCACCCCTTAATTTTATTTTATTTTTTAGATATCATCCCTTCATATTCAACTCACCCTGGCTCTCTGTCTATATATATATGTATATTCCCTTCAACTACCCTAATACTGAAAAAGGTCTCATGAATTACACACGTCATCTTTCCATGTAGGAATGTAAACAAAACAGTTCAACTTTAGTAATTCCCTTATGATTTCTCTTTTTTGTTTACCTTTTCATGCTTTTTTTGATTCTTGTGTTTGAAAGTGAAATTTTCTATTCA
>JAQQSZ010018840.1:0-10494 GCA_028646595.1 Phalanger gymnotis | reverse complement strand
AATGAGAATGATGTGAGAAAACCATGAAAAACAAGTCAATGACTTACTAAAGGAGACCCAAAAAATACTGAAGAAAACAACACCTTAAAAAATAGACTAACTCAAATGGCAAAAGAGCTCCAAAAAGCCAATGAGGAGAAGAATGCCTTGAAAGGCAGAATTAGCCAAATGGAAAAGGAGGTCCAAAAGAAGAAAACACTACCTTAAAAATTAGACTGGAGCAAGTGGAAGCTGGTGACTTTATGACAAATCAAGATATTATAAAACAGAACCAAAGGAATGAAAAAATGGAAGACAATGTGAAATATCTCATTGGAAAAACCACTGACCTGGAAAATAGATCCAGGACAGATAATTTAAAAATTATTGGACTACCTGAAAACTATGATAAAAAAAGAGCCTAGATATCCATCTTTCAAGAAATTATCAAGGAGAACTACCCTGATGTTCTAGAGCCAAAGGGTAAAATAGAAATTGAAAGAATCCACAGATCACCTCCTGAAAAAGATCTTAAAAAGAAAACTCCTAGGAATATTGTCACCAAATTCTAGAGCTCCCAGATCAAGGAGAAAATACTGCAAGCAGCCAGAAAGAAACAATTTGAGTACTGTGAAAACACAATCAGAATAACCCAAGATCTAGCAGCTTCTACATTAGGGGATCAAAGGGCTTGGAATATGATATTCTGCAGGTCAATGGAACTAGGATTAAAACCAAGAATCACTTACCCAGCAAAACTGTATATCAATGCTCCAAGGCAAAATATGGATTTTCAATAAAATAGAGGACTTTCAAGCTTTCTCAATGAAAAGACCAGAGCTGAATAGAAAATTTGACTTTCAGACACAAGAATCAAGAGAAGCATAAAAAGGTAACCAAGAAAGAGAAATCATAAGGGACTTACTAAAGTTGAACTGTTTTGTTTACATTCCTACATGGAAAGATAATGTATATAATTCATGACGCCTCAGTATTAGAGTAGCTGAAGGGAATATACACATATACATACATATATATATATATATGTACATATATATATATATATATACATACATACAGAGAGAGAGAGGGAGAGAGAGACAGAGAGACAGAGATAGAAAGACAGAGACAGAGAGACAGAGGACACAGGGTGAGTTGAATTTGAAGGGATGATATCTAAAAAAAATCAAATTAAGGGATGAGAGAGGAATATATTGAGAGAGGAAGAAAGGGAGAGATAGAATGTGGTAAATTATCTCACATAAAAGTGGCAAGAAAAAGCAGTTCTGCTGGAAGGGAAAAGGGGGCAGGTGAGGGGGAATGAGTGATTCTTGCTGTCATCAGATTTGACCTGAGGAGGGAATAACATACACACTCAATTGGGTATCTTACCCCACAGGAAAGAAGGAAGAAGGAGATAAAAAGGGGGGACTATAGATGGGAAGGCAGATGGGGGACGAGGCAATCAAAAGCAAACACTTTTGAAAAGAGACAGGGTCAAGGGAGAAAACTGGATAAAGGGGGATAGGATAGGAAGGAGCAAATATAGTTAGTCTTTCATGACACGAGTATTGTGGAATGGTTTTGCATAATGATACGCATGTGGCCTATGTTGAATTGCTTGCCTTCTTAGGGAGGGTGAGTGGGGAGGGGAGAGGAGAGAGAATTTGGAACTCCGAGTTTTAAAAGCAGATGTTCAAAAAAAAGTTTTTGCATGCAACTAGGAAGTAAGATATACAGACAATGGGGCATAAAAATCTATCTTGCCCTACAGGAAAGTAAGGGAAAAGGGGATGGGGGGAGTGGGGTGACAGAAGGGAGGGTTGACTGGGGGACGGGGCAATCAGAATATATGCCATCTTGGAGTGGGGGAGGGTAGAACTGGGGAGAAAATTTGTAATTCAAACTCTTGTGAAAATTAATGCTGAAAACTAAAAATATGAAACAAAAGATGAGAAAGTAAAAAAAAAAAAGAGGGACAGACTGGAGGAAGAAAAGACACGTCACTCCAGTATCTTTGCCAAGAATCCCCTATGGACAAAAGTCCATGGAGTCATGTAGAGTTGGATGTGACTGAACAATAACAGTTCTCCTAGAAGACTCCACAGCTGATTGGGGGAGAATAGATTCCTCTCTTTTCCCCACCACACACAGGAAAGAGATGATCCTCTTTCAAGGAGAGGCTGTCTTCTTGCCTCCCAGAACCCATTCCTCAGAGTTGCCTCCTTCCTCAACTGATTCCCTGAAGAATAGGTCTTGAATTCAAAACTGGTGGCTATATTGTCCAGACAACAACTAGCCGCCTTCTAATTCTATCAAGCTTTACTGAAGGACTTCGCATCTCGTAAGGGTAACAGTGTAGACGCCGCTTTGTACTTAGTTTAACCCCAGACACCTTATTGTTTCTGCTACCTGTTCCTGATACTCTGTACCTTCTTCACCTGGGTTAGAGGATCAGGGTTCCCCTCCTGATCACTTGATCAATTCTCCGTCCTATGGGCATTAATAAATTTCTGATTACTTGCTGATTAATTGAGCCTTAAACTCATGATCATACACCATCACCAAAAATACTGCTTTGCTTTTTTTTTTAACTACATGCCCTTATCTCAGTAAAATGCTTCTGGTACTTAAGAACACTGGGTAATTCATCAAACAGTCTTAGCAACTTGTGAAACTGTACTCAGTAGGCACTCAATAAACACATAGTAACTAAATACAGAAGTAAACATTGTAACATGCACATTGCATTGACAATGTTCTTACAGTATGGAGATGTATGATTTCATTTAATTAGAAGCACACAGTGGTACAACAACCAATTGAAGATATTCATGAAACCCCAGCTCTAGCAAAGGCTAATGGTACCTACTCTAGTGCCTAAACACAAACCGAAGCTATATTACTTAAAAGCTCGTTTACAAACTGCATTGTCTATTCAACTAGAGACAGGGTAGCTTTTCAAGTCTAGGTCATTAGTTCAAATCTGTTCTGGATTTAAGGCAGCTGAAAATTGTTACCGTCTGACAATCATTCCACAGACTAAGTTAATTCGCAGTAATTGGCGCTCTCCCGAGGCAGGTTAGAGATACATGGGATGCGAATGTTGAACTAGCCTGGTCTCTGCCAAGACATATTAACAAGATAAAGCAGTGGAAGTAGCCTAAGGAAAGGGGAACTTCTTTAAAAATCTCCCTAAATGCACCAAAGTCAGAAAGTAAACCAGCATAGAGACTTAAGGTAAGACGAAACTTCCTCTATTAATACAGATTGGAACTTCTTAGCTCAAGGTGGCACAGCATAAAGAGTTCTGAGCCTTCATTCAAAAAGACCCGAGTTCAAATTTATCCTAAGATAGTTATTAGCTGCATGACTGGAGGTAAGTCACTGGAGTCTATCTCAATTTCCTCAACTATAAAATGGGGATAATAGTAGCACCCCTCTCCCAAGGTTGTTGTGGGGATAAAATGAGATGATATTTATAAAGTGCCTAATACATTCAGTCATGTCTGACTCTTTCTGACCCTATTTGGGGTTTTCTTGGCAAAGATACTGGAGTGCCATTTCTTTCTTCAGCTCATTTTACAGATGAAGAAACTGAGGCAAACAGGGTTAAGCGACTTGCCCAGGGTCACACAGATAATAAGTGTCTGAGGCCAGATTTGAACTCAGAAAGATGAGTCTTCCTAACTCCAGATCCGACACTCTATGCACTATACCACCTAGCTCCCCCAGCCTGGTATATAGTAGGTGCCTAATAAATGCTTGTTTCCTCCTCCCTTGATTTGCAATTTTAGACAGTTGTCTAGAGCAATGAGAGGTTTCAAGACTTGCTCAGGGTCACATAGCTAGTATTTATCAGAGGTAGGATTTGAAACCAGGTCTTCTTGGTTCCAAATACTAGCTCTCTTCCCATGACACCTCAGCATCCTCAAGGTGGACCACCTGAATCTCCAAAGTAACAATATACCATTGAGAGCCATTTAGTGATCATGCAAGCATCCTTGCTCAGGCCGCAAATCATGCCTTTTCGGCCACTGAAGTCACCCACATGCAAATTCCTCTACTGCCTTCAAAGGCTTCTTCTTCTTTGTGTTTAAAGAAATAAGAGAGATAAAATGCGAACAAAGCAGTTCTGCCGCACAGAGTCTGTAATCATAAAATTAGAAAGGAGCTTTCAACTCTTCCCCTAACTGGTTGTTGACCTGGTACCTCCCCCTGGGAAATGAGAGAGTCAGACCAGATAATCTCGAAGGTCCCTTTCAGGTCCAAATCTATGATACTATCAGTTGCTTCATCCGTCCTCCTGGACTCATTTCTTCATATGTGAACTAAAGGGGGTTGGCGGAAGATCGCTGTTGCTCAATGGTCAGCCCATGGCAAATTTTTACCAGTTCATAAAATGTTTACTACCAAAAATAATACATCCTAAAACCAATAAACTTTTAAAAACTGTTTTCTTCCTCTTCCTGTTTATTGCTCCTTCCCTCTCACCCCTTAATTTCTATTTGACTCGGAGAAGAGAGAAATGCTATAGATATCTTACATTGGACTTCCTTTGGATAATATGGAAAGAGGGGAATAATACTAATAGCTTGCATTTGTAGAGTACTTCAAGGTTTAAAAAGCACTTTACAAATATTTTCTCGTTTGATCCTCACCACAACCCTGGGTGATCAGCATTATTACAATCTCTATTTTTCAGATGAAGAAACTGAGGCAATCAGGAGTTAAATCAATGGCCCAGGATTAATTGGACAGCTAGGTGCAACAGTGGATAGAGCATTGGGCCTGGAATCAGAAAGACTCATCTTTGTGAGTTCAGATCTGGTTCCAGACACTCACTAGCTGTGTGACCCTGGGCAAGTCACTTAACCCTGTTTGCCTCAGTTTCCTCATCTGTAAAATGATCTGGAGAAGGGAATAGCAACCCACACCAGTATCTTTGACAATAAGACTCCCCCAAAACAGGGTCATAAAGAGTCAGACACAACTGAAATGACTCAACACACACACACACACACACATACACAGCTAATAAATGTCAGAGGATGAATTTGAACTCAGGATTTCCTGATTCCAGGTCTAGCACTTTGTCTTCTGTATCACCTAGAAGGCTGAGAAAGATGTAGGATAAATCATATTACAATTAAATGGATTAATGACCACCTCAGTGATCAGACCCCCAAATGTGTTGTCTATCACCCTGAAGGAAACTCCCAAGTGGCAGGACATAGGTCTCTTTCTCAGGCAATGTTTTTATTGGTGATTTACAGTCATGAAGACCTGGGTTCAAGTCTTGCCCCTGACATATATTGGCTGTGTGATACTTGGCAAATCAATTAACCTTTCAGTAATCTAAATTAGAGTTGTGCTATAATTGGTGGAAGGACTTTCCTCACATGCAAGTTCACTGTGCCAAAGAAATCACAAGTCTAGTCCCCATTTCCATATGCAACGCTTTGCACTAGGCACCTTGGGAGATACAAAAATGAAGAAAACACAGCCCCTGCCCTCAAAACAAATAATTTAGTGGACTTAGTTAAAAGCATGGAAGATCTTATACTAGCCTTTGAACCCAGGTAGGATTTGAACCCAGGTCTTGTGGGTTCCAAAGCCAGCTCTGTGTCTCATTGTGTCTCAGCTTCCTCAAGATAGACCATTTGACTCTCCAAAGTAACAATAAACAATCATGCAAGAATCCTTTACTGTGGGAGAGTTTGTCTCAAACCTAATTTTCTATGCTGATTACACATTACTCCTCCTTACTGACTCCAGGCTACAGCTGGGTTCACCTTGATGCCTTTTTTCAAACTGTCCCCCTGTACCTGGAAAACTCTCCCACAGTAAACCTTTCCTGATTCATCCAACTTTTCCTACCTCCATTGAAATATCTATGTATTTCTTTTGAATATATTTTATATTTGTTGTTGTGTCATTTCAGTCATGTCTAATTCTTTGTGACCCCATTTTGGGGGTTTTCTTGGCATAGATACTGGAGTGGCTTGCCATTTCCTTCTCCAGCTCATTTTACAGATGAGGAAACTGAGGCAAACAGGGTAAAGTGACTTGCCCAGGGTCACAGAGTATTAAGTGTCTAAGGAGAGATTTGAACTCAGGTTCTACTGACTCCAGGCCCAGCACTCTATCCACTATACCAGCCTAGGTGCTGCTAGTCTATATTTACTTATTTGTGAATATATATCTCCCCACCTTCAGTAGGATATAAGTCCTTCAAGATCAGAAACTATCTTTTTTTTTTATTTGAACCCCTATCATGTAGCAGAGTACCTCACATATAGTGTTGTTTAGTAGTTTCTCAGTCATGTCTGACTCTTTATGACCCCATTTGGGGTTTTCTTGGCAGATACTGGAATGGTTTGCTATTTCCCTCTCCACCTCATTTACAGACAAGGAAACGGAGGCAAACAGAGTCAAGTGACTTGCCCAGGGTCACACAACTAGTAAGTGTCTGAGGCCGGACTTGAACTCAGGAAGATGAGTCTTCCTGACTCCAGGTGAGGCACTCTATCCACTGCGCTACCAAGCTGTCCCCCACATATAGTAGGGCTTTGACAAAGGCTTGTTGATTGATTGGTTGTTGAAGACACAGCTATAAAATTTGTGGATAGGGAACTATGGCTAAAAGTACTGGATTATAGAATCAATAAAATACTGATAATTGCTAGCATTTATATAGCATTTCAAGGTTTGTGAAACACTTTTCAAATATCCCATTTGATCCTCACAATAGACCTGAGAAGTAATTCTCAAAGCACTGTATAAATGGTATGGTGATCATTGTTACTGACCTACAGTGTCTCTGGTATAGACCCCATTCTCTCAGCCTTTGACTGCGCTCCTGCTGGGATGAATTAATGTTGATTGAGCTATACAAAGGGGAAGCTTGTAAATATCTAACAAGTGGGCAAAAAAATGTGTGCATATGTACTTTTAAGTGCTAACGTCAGGTCTAGACAATCAGCAAAACAATAAATCAAATCCTCATTTCTAAGTATCATCAACTTCTGAGGTACTAATACACTGGAAATTCAACAACAGGCTCTAGGAAGTCAGTTACAACCGACTCAAACCCTCCCAAGGGGAACTAGAGATCGAAAATTAGGGAAAGAAACTTGACCTCGCAAGTAACCCTGAACACAACTCTAGGACAGTACACTTAATTCAAAAGGATTAGAATTTTTCAAACAAAACAATGCAATAGTATTGTATATGTTATCTTCAGTGCAGGGATGGGGGATGGGCAGGGTGCATTCTTTCACCAGGAGCACCCAAGTTCTAGATTTGCATGGAGCCCAGAGGCCGTTTCAAGGAGCCTGATCCCTAAAAGAGAGAGGTTTGGGCTTTTCTTTTTCATCACAGTCCCCCACCCCAGACTTCTGGGGAAATTTTCTTAAACAAAGTTTAGGTATGGCTTGCATGGTCTCCTCAACAAACATTAATAGGGTCCCTTCTAGAAAGATACTCTATAGAGTAGTAGATATCAAGAACAGGACAGCTATTTATTTCCTCCAACATAAAACAAATGTTGAAATGCAAAAGATTTACAAGTGTGCATTAATAAATGCTTAAAACAAACACATTGTGGGGCTACTATATAAGCATTTCATTTTCCCCTCTAACCTTCATAGCTCATATAATTCACAAGTCTGGATCTTCGATAACCACTTAATGCTTGTTTCTTTGACAAGACTTGATTCCTAGCAAGCTGGCTATTTTTCACTTTAGCCTTTAGCTGCAGAATCCTCCCGTTGATGGTGCTCATCACCCCTAAGAAGCAGAAATCACCTTCTGCTGGACAGCCAACATTCAAACTCAGTATCTAATGATTGCTGGATTTCACAAGGTACCTGTCAACTCCAGAAACATCCATCTCAGAATCTCTGGTCACTTGTGAGTCCAAGAAAGAAACACAGCAGAAGCAGAAGATGGAACTAATGATCAGAGATCCCATTTTAAGTTTACCTATGTAAATACATGTTCCAGCTGCCTTGTTTGCATAGCCATTATAGCCACTGCTACTGCTGAAGAGGTAGAGAGAAAAATCCGTCATTCTCCCTAACTAGAAGTGCAAGAGAGAACGATCATTGGCTGTAAACCAATGGAGAGGCAAACTTGAAAGAGTCTACAAGCCTTCCTGACTAATTCACCAGGGCTATTTTACACAGTTCTCTATCCTTCTCACCAAAGGGACCAAAGGATTAACCAGGAATCATTTAGGAGTGCTTTAGAAAAAGTCAGTGTATTCCATAGGAAGAAGCTTGGGTATAGGTCCAGTTCATGTACGATCTACAAGATAATTCCCTGATATATGTGAAAAAGACATATTCGCATGAACCATAGACATATATAAGTTTTCCCCTTATGGATCATATATAATAAACCTAGTTTTCATAGTCTGTCAGTTCATGAAAGATAGCAAATTTCTATTGTCTAATTCTAGCCACCAGGTCATGCTATATATATATATATATATAGATAGATATATAGATATAGATATAGATATATAGCAAATAGAGCTAAATTTTTATACACTGCAGCAATGTGTTGCACTGTTTCTACTATTTCCTTACATAATCTACATTAAAGGTGGTGACAATGATGATGGTGACGGTGATGATTCTAAGGCCTTCTAGACCTGTGGTAGATGGAGCAGTGATCATTCAATTAATCCAAAAGCATTTATTGATCAACTTCTGCTTTACAGGCACTGTCAGGTCCTGATGATACAAAGACAAAAGTGATACAGTCTCTGCCTTCAAGAATCTTATATTCTTTTTTTTTCTTAATAAAGTATAATGTTTATTTATTTTTTTATTAATTTTTTAATTAAATTTTTAAAAGTATTTTTAGTTTTCAGCATTGATTTCCACAAGATTTTGAATTACAAATTTTCTCCCCATTTCTACCCTCCGCCCACTCCAAGATGGCATATATTCTGATTGCCCCATTCCCCAGTCAGCCCTCCCTTCCGTCACTGCACTCCCCCCATCCCCTTTTCCCTTACTTTCTTGTAGGGCAAAATAGATTTCTATGCCTCATTGCCTGCATATCTTATTTCCCAGTTGCATGTAAAAACAATTTTTTTTGAACAACTGCTTTTAACACTTCAAGTTCCAAATGCTCTCCCCTCTTCCCTCCCCACCCGCCCTCCTTAGAAGGCAAGCAATTCAACATAGGCCACATGTGTATCATTATGCAAAACACTTCCACAATACTCATGTTGTGAAAGACTAACTATATTTTGCTCCTTCCTATCCTGTCCCCCTTTATTCAATTTTCTCCCTTGACCCTGTCCCTTTTCAAAAGTGTTTGCTTTTGATTACCTCTTCCCCTTATCTGCCTTCCCTTCTATTATCCCCCCTTTTTTATCTTCTTCCTCCTTCTTTCCAGTGGGGTAAGATACCCAATTGAGTGTGTATGTTATTCCCTCCTCAAGTCAAGTCTGATGAGAGCAAGATTCACTCATTGCCCCTCACCTACCCCCTCTTCCTTCCCACCAGAACTGCTTTTTCTTGCCACTTTCATGTGAGATAATTTACCCCTTTCTATCTCTCCCTTTCTCCCTCTCTCAATATATTCCTCTCTCATCTCTTAATTTGATTTTATTTTTTTAGATATCATCCCTTCATATTCAACTCACCCTGTGCCCTCTGCCTATATGTATATATGTATATATATATATATATCATATATATATCATATATATATATGTATGTATGTATGAACTTGAATGGGAAAAAAGCCTTTATTTTCACTAACCTGTGGTTTCCTTTTAATACTATGTATTTTATCTTATGAATTTAAAAACATTCTGTTGGCAAACCCACTACCTCCTAAGGCAAATTATTTCACTTTTGGAAAGCTCTAATTCATAGGAAGTTTTTGTTTTCTTTATCTGTTTGTATGTTGGCTTGCTTGCTTGTTTTTTCCTGCATCCACTGGAAACTGCTAATTAGCCTGGCATTAGGCATTTTACCCCTACTTGTTGAAGTGTCAGTGACTATTTATTCGGTGGTCAGTGACTATTCAGCCCTCCCCCCCCCTCACCTTTTCTTCTACTACATAAAGCCATCCAAGTATGATCAAGGATCTACACATCCTTAGCAATATAAGAAACATCATTAGAACTAGAATCAAATAACATGCTATATATTGATTAAGTAGATTAAATGGTGACTTTAAGATGGTACTAGGCCAGCAGTAACTAACAGTAGTCAAAGGAGAAAAATAGAAGACTAATGTTATTTTCTGTCCCTCATTACAATGCTTAGGCAATGCTGCAGTGTTCCATGGTCACTTGGAGCAAATAAATCTGCTAGTGGAGCGTTTTTTCCAAGAACAATAATAACTTCTTCTTCTTCTTCTTCTTTTTCTTCTTCTTCTTCTTCTCCTCCTCCTCCTCCTCCTCCTTCTCCTCCTCCAAATATATATATATATATATATATATATATATATATATATATATATATATATATATATATATATATATAT
>JAQQSZ010018839.1:0-10495 GCA_028646595.1 Phalanger gymnotis | reverse complement strand
GGGTAAGCCCTGCTTCCGCAGCTTTCTGCTTCTGCAGCTTCCCGCTTCCACACCTTCTGCCACTGCCGAAGTTGTCTCCCGGCTCACCCCTCCTCACAGCCGAGCTTCTGGCATTCTCAAGCCCCGCCTCAATGACCAGAGACCATTGGTTTCCGAGCTGGCCCCTCCTAAGTCACCAATCCACACCCACACAGGTTTCACACCTGACAGGGCCCTGGGCCTGGGGCTTAGCACTTAACAGCTGAAAGTACTTCCACTCAAAAGAAACAAAAGCCATGCTAATGAGACAATTTTGCTTAACAACACAACTGGCAACTTTTTTTTTAACTGCTGCCCCAAATTACTGTGCGAGACAGCCACATGCTCTGCTCGGGGTATTTGAAGCAGACCAATCACCATTTGCCCAGAGTGATTTAGGTGAAGTACTATGTGGAAGCTTCCATTCTGTCATTCCCCTGTTCAGTACCGCACACGTGGCCACATCCTCCTCTTCACTGTGTGGCACAAAGGAAAGATCGCTGATTTTGGAGTGAGATAACGTGGTTCTAAGCCCATCTCGGATGTCACAGTTACCTTGGTCTAATGGCTAGCAAAGTGGGACTTTTTGCTGTTTTTTTTTCTTTTGAAGCGCTTCTCAGCACTAAGGCAATCAAATGACTTTGAATGGGCCTTGCCTTTGTTTGAATTGAGTCTTTGATTGAATTGAGAGTCATCGATGACCTGCTTGAGTCACAAGAAAGCCTAAGTCACATGAGTTTGAGTCACATGTTTGTGGTGCCTGCTGATCCTGAAGAAGTGTACATATACTCTGAGGTTAGCATTTTGCTTTGGGGCTCACTCATTGGAAGAGCGTTCATGTGATTTGGGCAAACGGGACTCTGAGTAGCCATTAAGGACCCCCCCTGCTTTTGAAAACCCAGATGTTGGTCCTTCTCTCTCTGGTAACTATGTATGTATTGCTACAGACAGACAGTTAGAAGCCCTGTCTGCTGATTTGTGTTATTTGCTCTGTTTATATAATTTCTGTTTGCATCTTCTCTGAAGTTCAGGGTGCTGACTTTTCTCCCTGAACTAAGTGAATGATATATGCAAGTTTAATTGAAGTGAGATTGTAAACCCCTTAAAGTTGCTTTCCTTAGAAAAGCACATCAAAGGGCTTGTGCTAGTAGCCCTCCTGTGTGCTGGTACTATTGACCTTACGCTTCCGCAGTAGCTGCAAGTAACATTGTTGTTACACTTGGTAAAATCTCTTCCTAACTCTAGCCTTCAGTTTCCTTAGTTGTAAAAGAAGGGGTTGGCCAAGATGGTCTCTGAGACTCCTTCCAGCTCTTTTGGGGATGGATCTGTATTCAATTTGATCTTGTTGGAATCCCAGCCTTGCACTGCTCTTTACCTCCTGGGTGACTTGGTCCAGCTGCTTCATTACTTTGGGTTTCATAGATCCAGAATTGGAAGGGAACCTAGAGGCCGTTGAGTGCAACCTCCTCATTCCACAGCTGAGGAAACTAAGGCAGAGAGAGGGAAGCGTCTGAGGCAAGATTAGAAGTCAGGTATGTCCGACACCAAGTCAAGCGCGTTATGCACACTTCTACCTGGGGTCTTATGATCCTGAGTCTCTTCATCTCTGTAATAAGCCTTACTTTTCTCATCTGTAAAATGGAGCCAATGCCATATAGCTAATTGCAAAGTAAAGTCTTTGTAAATGACAAAATGTCCCAAAGATATGAATTATTGGCATTTGAGGACATTCCTTTCAGTTTTAATTCAATGGACACAAGGAGGGATGATGACTCCAAAGCCACTACTTTTTAAGGGAACAGAAAAACAAAACAAAACAGAACTATAAAGGCCAATGTAAAAGTCCGCTGCCTTCACCTCTGAAACTCCTTGGATTCTCCTGGGATTATTTGAGCCTGTCTTTAGGGGAGGCCCCAAATGGCAGCTCTTCCAAAAGGCAGCAGCCATGCTGCCCGGGGACTTCTTGTTCTAAAGGGCAAATGCCAAGAGCAGAATGAGCTTCTTGTCTGGCTGCTGTTGAAAAGAAAGCAGAGCTCTGATCTTTAAAGAATGCCAGTGGTCTCCTCTTCCCAATGCTACCTATCACTACCCACCCTACTACGGTTTTACTGCCGTGTCAAAGCATCTAATTGCTTCATAATTCTGGGCTCCGCTAAAATGAATTCTAATTCCATTTGCAGTTTTAGTCTAATTACACCCTTAATTAGCGAGTAGGCAGCAGGCATGGTCTGAGCTGAGTGACTTTCTGTGAGATTTACAACTTTGTCTCTGAGACTTGGTTGAGAACTGTGAGAAGAAATATTGCGAAGCCTGCCTGTAGGCAACACGACAAGATGAAGGTTGGAATTCCCCTACAAACAAGATAATTTTTGGAGTGTGCCTGCCTTTCCATCTTCAGCAGGCTCTTCTGGAGGTCTCTTGGTTCTTTTCTTCTAGAGAGGAAACAAGGGAGTCAGAGAATGGTGGAGATGATCCTTGGTTCTTCTCTTTGCTGAATAACACATTTCTGTAGCACAAGATTTGCAAAGTACTTTTCTCACAAATACCCTCATAAGGTCTATAGCAAAGAGCAGCCTTAGATGACCTCTAAGGTCCCTTTTTACTCCAAATCTGTGGTCCTTTTTCAAGCACTATTATCTTCATTTTACAAATGAGGAAATTGAGGCTCGTAACGGTTAAGTGACTTGTCCCTGATTGCACAACTAGTAAGAAGAACATTTAAGAGGCATCATGGTGCACTAGAGTCAAAGGACTTGAGTTCAAACCCTAGTTGTGCTCCTGAATACCTGCGTGACCTTCCATAAGTCATTTAAACTCTCCATGCCTCGGTTTCCTCAACTAACTGCAAAATGATGGGATTCAACTAGGTGACCTCTAAGGTCCGTCCCAATTCAAGATCTATGATCTATTAGACCCCAGGTGGCTTCCCTGGGTCTACGTCTGGAACTCCATTTATTATGTCATTGTTATCCTGTCTGAAGCAGACTGTTTGATGAACACCTGAGAAGGCAATGGAGCATGGTGGGGGGGGGGAAATGAGTTAGGGGTCAGGATGAAAGTGGGGGAAAGAGAAATAGCAGCTGCTACAGTGATTTCAGTGGAGAAGAATGAGAGACCCAGGATGCTTTGGGCAAATGCTTGTTTGCTTGGAAAGGAAAAGCATAATGATCTGGGTGTTTAAAGTGAGTTCCTTCTATAATCGGCAGGTGGCTTTTTTTTCTTTTCTTGTAGATCTGAATAGAAACCAGTCATCAACAGCTGCTTCAACCTCCAACATGGAATTCAGGGCTCCAAAGAGAGTGTTTATGCCTATGTACACAATTACAATGGAAATTGATCTCCTTCCCATTTTTAAATGATTTTGCCAATACTTTCTAATATTTATTAAATGTCATCTTGCCTCTTAATGAAGCAACATGAAGACATGGTTAATATGCACCTGTATACTTAATGGCTCCTCTTGAGTGGGGTGGGATGGGGGTGCGGTTTCAGGTGTTCTTTCATATCAAATGACTTAGAGAGAGCTCCCGTACAGTAGGAGGCCCTTGGTTGGCTCTCTAACCACTTTATATATGCTAATGTATTTGGAATCAAAGGGAAACAGATTTCAAAATGAAATCATACCCTATTGCCAGAGAAAATTAAATCAAAAAGAAAGACTTCCCCTACCCCCAACTTCTCCTGATAGAAAGATTTACCACTAACCTCCTACCACTGGGTGGTGTCAGAGAACTGTAAACAGAGATCCACATTAGTTTCTTAATGTAATCTGATCTTAACTCTCATTAGTCTCAGGTTGAATGATAAAAGTAGAAACAATCATGGGGTTCTCTTTTATGAGAAGCCAGGCTTGTGCAGAGGGAATGGGGAGACCTATCTTTCAGAGAAGGCACGAAGCTGGGGTTGAGAAAAAAAAATTTTAAAACTCACCTTGAAGAGCTTCTCTTTAAGGTATTTTCTTTTTGGAGAAATGTGTTAAATATGTAATTTACTTTAAAAATTAAAAATTTTATATCTAGGAAAATCTGATGTTTGAAATGTAATCTTTTGAAGGGTCTCCTCAGGTTGTCCTTACATACTTTTCTGGCCCACTGAAAAATGTTTATCTTTTAATAGATTTCATGGGTGTTTGGGAGCATGGTGTGAGAATGCAACACATTAAAAAAAAGAATGCCAGGTTTGGAATCAGAAGATCTGAGTCTGAATCCCAGTTCAGCCATGTATAACCTCTGTTACCAGGAATTTTATCTCACTGGTTCTCAGTTTCCTCACTTTTAAAATGAAGAGGTTGGACTAAATCCAGGCATTCTAATCTGGGCTATGTAGAACCCTAATGGATTAAGGAAACGTGTCAAGGCAATAAATAGTTACATTTTATTTCTTGTGTACGTGTATGCATGATAACCTCTAGAAAATAGTTCCTTTCCATATGGCATAGGAATTATAGAAAGATTTCCCAAAGGCCAAGGGGCACAGTCAATAAGAAAAGTTGGGAATTCATTCATGGAATAAATAATCCTAAAGGTATCTTTCAGCTCAAAGCATCTATAATTCTATGACCACATCTGATTCTTTAGTTTTTCAAAAAGTCCAAGATACTTCCCCAGAGTAAGACAGACGCTAAAAGGTTAATGTCACTTCTCTAGGTCCCATTTTTTCCTATGGAGTGTGTTCAGGCTGCGAAATATAGACAAGTTTAGAAAGGAGTCTGCCAGATTGTTTGCAGGGACTGAGACTAACTGCCTTCTATATGTACACAGACACAGCTTTAAGTGTGGTGCCTGGCCAGAGCAGCTGGGCCTTCTTTAGTTCAATTCTTGAGCTCTAATCCCTACATTTTAATGCTTACTGTCAGTGCCCAGACTTGGGTGAGAGCTAAGCTTCTGGAGAGACACCTTCCAACCTTTCCCTTCTCTAGCCAATCTGTAGACTCTCTCCAATAAGATAAATTTGTTGAGGCCCCAAGAGCCACGAGACCAAATTATCATGGTGAATCTAGTTATTGTTACCAGGTATAATGGCAGGTGGAATTTATATCTCCTATTCCTCCCCACCCCCATCTCATCCCACAGAGCAACATGGCCATCATTTACTCCCTGGTGCCGGGCTGTCAGCTTCAAGACATGCATGAGGGATCTGAGCCAGAAAGAAACAAAACGATTATAAAGAAAAGTCCCCTGGCAAAAAAGATAGATGGTTGGACTTGGACTCTGCAGAGAGGTGAGCCCTGGCTTTGTACTTGGAGGACCTGGATTTGAACCCTGACTCTCTCGATTTATATCTATGTCATTTCCCTTCCCCTCTCTGGGCCTCAGTTTCCTCATCTATTACATTACTGAATTGGACTAGATGATCATTGAGTTGTCTTTGAGGCTTAAGTGTACGTGTCTGAGTCAGGAAGACCTGGGTTCAAATCCTTCATCGGATACTTCCGTTTGACTCAGAGCAAGTCTCTTTATCCTCTGTCGGATAAAGTGGACTCATCTTGGAATTATAATAGTACCTACATTACAGGGTTCTTATGAGGCTCAAATGGGATTTCCCATTCACATGTTCTTTCAAACTTTAAAGTAACATATCTTTATCTCAGCTTCTATCATCCACCTACTATCTATCTGTCTGTCTATCTATCATCTCTATCTATCTATCTATCTATCTATCTATCTATCTATCTATCTATCTATCTATCTATCTATCTATCTATCTATTTATCATCTACCAGTCTGTCTGTCTATCTAACTCTCTATCATATCTATCTAATCTATCTATCTCTCTATCATCTCTGTCTATCTATCTATCCAATACATATGAAATGTGATTTTACTGGCACATTGACTGCACAGTTCAGAAATACCTCTAGCAATGGAGAAATGTAAATGTTTTCAATTTCGAGTCTTGGAGAGTTTCCCACGGCACTGAGAGGAAGTTACTTGTCCAGGGTTACACACTAGGTCATAGGAGATGGTATTAGAATCCAGGTCTTCATTGCTATAGCACTAGCTCACTCTCTCTACCGTCCCATGCTTCCTCATATAGCCACCACCACCACCATCATCATCACAAGACTAAACTTATACCACAGGTTTGAGGGTATCCAAAAGTGGAACAGAAAGACTCTTCAAATGGATGCTGGATGAGCATTTGTTAGGAATCTTGTAGAAAGGACTCCACATTAGCTTGAAATAAATGACCTTAGAGGTTACTCCTAACTCTGAGAGTTGGTGTTCCTGCTCATGCTATTTGCCTGTATGAAAATGAAAGGTGCAACCCTAGAGAAGTTTGATTGACTGACCAAAGTAAACTATCAGAGAGTCCCAGGTGGAAGGAACCTTTGAGGACACCTGTTCCAATCCCCTCATTTTATAGAAGAGGAAACTGTAGTGCATCAAGGTTAAGTGGAGGAAGTGGCCAATACAGGATTCGTTTCTGAATAAAGTTTTTAAAAAGTTCAGTCTGACTGATATTCTGGTATAATTGTGAAAAATGGAACACATTCGCTCATAACGCATGAAGAGAAAGTTAGGTATTCCAGTCAGAGGCATACTAATGCAATGTTGGCACACAGACTTTTTAATAATTTCTTATTGATTGATTACTGATAAGAATCCAAAGAAAAGAAATTTATTGGATCAAGTTTTCCTCTTTTAATGTTAGAAAGGGAAGCATGGGAAGAGAGAGGATGGAGACCAGCATGGATGCTAATAATTAAAACAAAGAAGGTGAGGAAATCAAAGAAAGGAATGACTTTCAGTTAGTACTGAAATCATCTTTCAGGGAAAGTTGTTCCTTTCCTCTGCCCTCCTCATTTTTCAAAGAATAAGAAGGTCAGAATGATGAGAATGTATGTTTTCACATACGTACAGAGTGAAGGAGGGAGAAATAAGCAAGGTGCAGATGGGCTAATAGTGAAGAAAAAGACACAACAGAAACCCAACTGGGGGCAGGAGCCATGAGATGTCACTGGAAAGAAGAAAGCAGCATACAGTGGCACAGAATCCAATTTCTCCTGGGAGCAAAATCCCCATGGACATCCATGACAGGCTGCAAAGGCAGGATCAGGAAAAGAGATGCTCCAACAGTAGAAGGGGAGGGATTTTCATCTTCGAAGAGATAAGGATATACATACATGCATATATACATACATATATATATATATATACATATATATATACAGAGAGAGAGAGAAAGAGAGAGAGAGAGAGGGAAGGAGGGGGAGAGGGAGAGAGAGAGAGAGAGAGAGAGAGAGAGAGAGAGAGAGAGAGAGAGAGAGAGAGAATAAGGGAGGGAGAGGGGCAAAGCAAAGTTCCATATACAACACAAGGAAACATCTCACATCCTTAAAAATTTGAACAAGACACATGACAGAGTGGGGCAGCCCGAAATCAAAGGCACTCCTTGGTCTGTGTTTTCTTTTGTCTAGTTGAACTACCAGCCTGCCATTCAGAAGGGTCCTCTGCAGTTCAGCCTTTGCTTATGTATTTAGTGGGAAAATGGAGCCTGAAATGTTTCAAGCAGCCCTTTTTACCTGGCCTATCAAACAAGTGGCCAACTGACTGACAGATGCCAAGAAACAGCAGTCACTTTGGTTTTCCTGGAGCACAGATGAACTATAGCTGATGAGTGTGACTGGGGCTTAGGACTGCAACATTTCACTGTGACATGTATCTGTAGAGCTTCAAACTCTGGAGGAATTAATCATAATAAGAACTGCTAACATTTCCATAGCCTATTAAGGGCTGAAGATTGCTGTACATACATTGTCTCATTTGATTCTCACAACAAACCTGTGAATAGATGCTATTATAATGTCCATTTTGTAGAGGAAGAAACAGAAGCAAAGAGAGGTTAAGCAAACGCTCGAGATTATTGAACTAGTAAGTATTTGGTGCAGAATTTGAACACAGGTCTTCCTGACTCTTTATCCCTTTTAGCCTCTCAACTGGGCCAAGTGGAAAGTTTGCTTCTCCTTTAGTTGACTGGAGGGGTAAGCCCATGCTAAAATGGCCATGCTACATGATACCCATACTCCTTCAGTGTGACAAGCAGATTTGCATCATTTGGTCAATAAGATTTAAAGAGTGTCTGCTGGGCAGAGAACATGGTAGTAGGATTGAGGAAGGAGGATGTAAAACTCAGTGCCATTTAAAGCAACAAAGTGAACCATAGTGTTAGACAGAGAGGGGTTTTTGAGAGGTTTTCTTATCTAAGTCCATCATTTTACAGTTAGGAAAATTGAGGAAAAAGTAAATCACAGGAGGAAAATTCTAGAAAGGATTGTAGAAGGAATCTTGTCCAATCCTCACTTCATATTTGAGAAAACTGAGACAAAGTAACCTGTAGGATTTTCAATCTAGAGCTAAGAAAGCTGAAGGGGCCGTCTAATCCAGTGGCCTCTTTTTTACAGTTGAGGATCTTGAGGCTTGGGGAGATTAAGTGCTTTGTCTAAGCTAACACGGGCTGGAGGCACCAGAAACCCAGTTTGAACCCGGGCTGTCTGATACCAGAACACATGCTCTTATACAAAGCTACCTTGTGTTCATTTGGTTTGTGTATACATACATACACATACATACATATAGATAGACAAATGTATATAACACTTACTATGTGCCAGGAACTATGCTAAGCACTTACAATTATTTTCTTTTGATACTCACAGCAACCTTGGGGATTATCACCCCCATTTTACAAATGGGGAGACTGAGGTAAACAGAAGTTAAGTGCCTTGCCTAAAGTCATAGAGCTAGTAAATATCTGAGGCTGAATTTGAATTCAGGTCTTCTTCACTCCAGGTCTGGTGTTCTATTGGCCTCACTACCTAGCTTTCCCTAACACACACACACACACACACACACACACACACACACACACACACACACACCCCACACCCCTGAAGCTCTGCCTGGTTTCAACTCTACGGAACAAAATGACCCTCTCATCACTTCTAACGTCCTCATCACGCTCCTTCGAGAAGCCCTGATTGACATTCCCTTCCCCGGCCTCCTCTCCACTCTAATTGAAGGCCTGAAAGGTGGAGTGCTAACCTCCCAGTGCCTTTCTTTACAGATGGCAGAAACTAGATTCTCGGCTCACTCCATTTTGCCTCTGCTGCTCTTCCTAGTTTCAATTCCATGGAACAAGATCCGCCCCCTCCACTGTGCCTGATACCCCCTGGTGTCCTGTTTTCCCTTTGTGCCTCCCCCAACCCCTTCTTGTGGTATCTCTTCTCATTAGATTATAATCTCCTCAATGGCAGGAACTATGTTTTTATTAATGGTATCATTAGCGCTTAGCACAGTGCCTGGCATATAGTAGGTGCTTAATAAATGTTAATTGTATTGTATATGTATATCAATATATGTATGAATATATATATGTATGTATATATATATGTATATATATATATATATAAATATACATATATACATGTGTGTGGGTGTGGGTGTAGGTAGGTAGTGATATAAACATATAGCCTCCATTGGTAGAGTGAAAGCTCCTTAAAGGGAACAGATTGGTTCACTTTTGTCTATAAAGTGTTTGTCTCCAGGCTTTAAAAGAGGGCCTGGTTCACAGTAGGTTCCAAAAGGCCACATGTTACTTGAAATGATCCCACCCAAGACCACATGGTGATCTTGGCAGTGCCAGGATTTGAAAGCAGTAGTCCTTTGACTCTATGGCCAGTGTTCTTTCCATTATATCACATCGTTCCTAACCGCCTCCCATCCTCAGGGAACCAGGACAGTATCTGGGATACAGAGTCCCTGGCCTCAAAGTTTGTTAACGAATAGTGGGCGCAAATAAGATGGGTACCCAAATAACCACAGAAGGAAGAGACAACTTGATCTGGGGTGTGGAGGTTTACAGGTCATCTGTTTGATGTAATAGATAGAGTACTAGATTTGGAGTCTGGAGTCTAACTACAGACCTGGGTTCAAGTCCTCCACACCATTACTAGCTGTGGGACCCTGAGTGAATATGAATAATACATTTGGCAGTGGTAGAGTTTCAGGTCTGGAGTCAGGAAAACCCATCTTCCTGAATTCAAATTTGACTCCACACACACATACTAGCTGTGTAACCCTGGGCAAGTCACTTAACCCTGTCTGCTTAAGTTTCCTCCTCTGTAAAAGGAACTGGAGAAGGAAATGGCAAACCACTTCAAGATCTTTGCTAAGAAAACCCCGAATGGGGTCACAAAGAGTCAGACATGACCGAAACAACCGAACAAAATATGTTAGGGTTATAGGTCCTCATTTTTGTGGCAGGAGGGGAGAAAATGAGAAGAAAGTTGAGTTCTGATTACCTCTTTTCAGGGAGCTAAACAGTCATCAATTAAAAGTCCCTTCTTGGGGGCGGAGCCAAGATGTCGACTGGAAAGCAGTAACTGGTGTGAGCTCCCCACCAAGTCCCTCCAAAAACCTATAAAAAAATGGCTCTGAACCAATTCTAGAACTGCAGAACCCACAAAGTGGCAGAG